>JAHWFO010020079.1:0-15671 GCA_023313115.1 Rhysida immarginata
GCAACCAAAGCAGCTTTAAATACAAATTTATTATATAACAATTATACTGTACCTTTTATTTACATCTATGTAGCTTTATTAATTTCATTTTTTCCCGTTTTATCGATTTTGAATTATTGATTCCTTTTACAAAGAAATGCAATCGCATGATTATATAGAACTGTATAATTTTGTGAGTAATTAAACCTCTGTGCTCCTCACATCCAATAAGGAATTCTGATTTAATAGTATTTCTTAAAGATAAAATTATATCTGAAAACGTATCTCTATGGATTTCATTTAAGCTGAAAGTTAAGGTACATTTCTCTTCAAGAATACAAATTAATTTAAAAAGCTTATCATTAGCATATAGTAAACCAGTGCGGTTTAATTGATTAGTTAATGATGAAAAGTTATGAGCGTGGTTACTTGGTGATGAATGCAGTAAATCATCAGTGCATATAGAACAGCTGAATTTTTGTAGCAATTTCCTAGCAACATATCCAGCTATATAATATATCAAATTGAGATTGCTACGTTCATGTATATAATCTGTGTGATCTTTTAATCCATTAAAATTATTCTGAATAATATTGCATGCATCTGACAGGTTACCACTGTCAAGTAGTGAAGCAACTGCAGATTTTATTGTTTCGCTTTTGTTAGCATATGTATTTTTGGGACTTAATAGAGCATTTAGCATTTCAGGTGATGAATTTCCATGGATCGATGGTTTAGCAAGATTATAGAAACTGAGGCATTCAACGATTGTTAAAAATTCAGCAGGTGATGGGTTTAGTAGATACGATTTGTATACGTCCTAATTTGCATGTTGACAACACTAAGTGCCACCATGAGAAAGAGCACCTTCAATTTCCTATTCACTCCCTTTATTGGAATTTGCATAACTACATTTGTATCCAAGATAGATGGGGGGGGGGGGGTACAGATTTTTGACTCACCCTGTATAGTATAGCTCAAGATAGGTCCGTGAGGTTTTGTTTAATGATATCATCTTATCTCAGATGTTAAATGATTGTTGAAAAATAGGAAAGAAAATTCCTGCAGCCTGGATTCGAACAGGAAGCCTGCGTATTAGGTAACTGCTCCAACCAAACCCAAGGGACATGTAAAAATCATAATGCTTTCATGTTCGCAGTGGCACAATTGGTTATCGCGTCGGCATCATGAGCCGAAGGTTCCTGGTTCGAATCTGGGCTGTGAAATTGTTTTTTCTATTTTTCATCAATAATATATAGTAGTTGTTTTTATTACCTAACGGAACTTACTTTTTGAATACACCTCGTATTCAAATTAAAATATGAACCCAAATGTAATAAAAACATCTGTTTAATTCTATGTCTGGTCGTTTACTTGATATTATAAAAGCAGAAGGTGTTCAAATTCAATATTACTGACTATATTGTTTCTTGATGATTGATTTTTTTTGCAGTCATTATGTGTTGATGGTCCGAAGTTATGACCACCCTTATTGCTCATTATGTTATTGACTCTTGACATGCACATGTACATAATCGTTCTGATATAAACCAACATTTTGATAAATATTTTCGATAGTCCGAATTTTTGGCCAGTACTATATATATCTTACTTTTTTTTTTAATAATAAGAATTTTTTTTTCAAACGTATTAACCTAAAATACCTGATATTTAAATTTATTATCATAAAAAAAGTAAGTTCGTTGTTAATCGTGTGATAAATGAATTTTATATGAAAAAAGACATTCTCTTTGTATATCTATATAATTTTCAATATTGTGCATTTCACATATGAGGCCGTTCGAACTAGAGGGGCGAACGCCTCATTTCTTTAATTTTTTAGTTTCTTTTGAAATATCTATAAAAATCCATTTTCTATCATTTGTGAGGTGGCCAGCTGTGTACAGCATTATATTATTAGATTTATGTCTAAATTTTATTATACTTAATTTAGCAGATGTTTAATGCTTAATTACTCAAAATTTAATTCCTCTGGCTCGGAAGGGCTCATATTCCATGCTTTATCTTATTAGGGATGGATACCTTCATCCATCTCTGATCTTTTATTTCAACTTATTTAAAACAGCAGATTTTTTTTCATTTATTTTAACGTTAAAGAGTATCCTCAAGTATTGTGGAAGACAATTACTTAAAAATATAATAAATTTTTATAAATAAGCTTAACTCACCCGTAATGTAGCTGAAGAAAACCTCCGTCATCCTATCTGATCTCCCGCGTAACTCGCATCTATGTCGATTACAGCGCCACCGCTACTATCATCAAATCGGGAATCAACCGCGTAGCATTGCGAGTAGTAGCCGCTGCCACACTATTCTTCTAGCCACTATAGTAATACAGTGGGCTTTGCTCTATTGTTAGTGTAGGCGCCATTACTGTGGTTGGCAGAAAACCATCGCCAGTCAAAGCGCCATTACTATATTTCCGCTTTGTCGCCAACTGAGAAAGCATTCTCCCCCTCCCACCAACATCGTGCTTGTAGTCTGAAGTTTCTTAAGCGACCTCTCCCAAATTTGTATGCTTTTTAATAAATGCGGTATATAATTTCATAAATACCTCTAAACAATCATTCTGGTATCATTGAAACGACGGTAACATGGTTGAATATAGGAGACGTTAAAGAGAGATCGAATCTCAGTGCGGTAAAGACCATGTCAGCACCATGAATTACAGAAATAATTATTAATAATTGTTTGTAAGCGTCCACAGCGTGATTTTTTAACTAAACAAACTAAAAAGAGTTAATAAATTCATTCAATGTCATTCATTTAACGTTCCTTTTTTTTAAATCATCCATTCGTGTTCGGGAAAACTCAGATTTTTTTATGTAAAAATAGATATAATTTTATTTGTAATTAATTATTCTATTTTTTCTATTCTTTAAGTCTTTTTACTGTTTTGCAGACAGTGATTGTTGAGTATATATTGTTTTAATAAATGTTAATTAAAAAATCTCCACGTGATTATCACTGTCTGCAGCTAGTTGTCCCTCGCGAATAATTTTCGTGATCACGAGGATATGTGTCCCACTATTGTTGATGTTCTTTCCGTGGTTACTGTTTTTTATTTCAGACAGACCACTTCCAGCTTCTGGCTTGACCAGTCGTCCTTCCTAGCCTGCAGCATGGCGTTCAACTTCCATTTATCATTTTCATTCCAATGCTCTGCAAATTACTCCTACCCTGTCGTTCGATGTTTAGTTTCTTATAGGGAGTGCAAGTGTGACGTCAGTCACGTGACTCGATTTGGTTCCAAACAAGTCTTCTCGCTTCGGGATTTAACATGGTTCCAACGTAGGGATGGAATAAAATCGCTTTGTACAAGCCCAGTGTTTATAACACATTTAAGATGTTTAATTGTTTAGTTCCTCACTGCTCAAGAAGGAGCCAAAACAGCGATTTAGACATCTATCGTTTTCCCAAAGAAAGAAAGATTCGCGAACGATGGCATTCTTTTGCTAAGTGATTAAAAGTGATTAAAAAGCGTTCTAATATTAATGTATAAATTATATAATGGGATTAAATGTCTTAATAATAGTATCAATTACACAAATTAACATAATAATTTAAGAGATGTCATTTTTACTGGCCGCCCGTTTCAACGTTACTAGTACGTATATTGCGTGGTTCCAATGTTTGGAACCAGCGATCCCATTTCCTAGGCTCTCGGCCCGTTCATCGCGCAAATGACGTCAGCTGTGACGTAGTCACTTGCACTCCCTATTGAATTTCTCACTTTCTCGCGGCAGCGCCATGATTCTTTACCGAGCAGCATTGTTTTGCGGGTTTACCCATAAGGTAATAATGAAATTTCTTTTAATGCTATTTCAACAATAACGCGCATAAGGGATGCCATGCTGCACATTTTCAATCTTATTCCCCATTAATAATTAATTATTATTTTGCAGTTTTTCTTTAGACATTAAATGGGAATTTTGAAATTTATTTTCCTTATTCTTTATAAGGAATTGGTCTGTCTCAATTCTTTTTTATATTTAAAGTTAATTCGCACAATGTAGCGATTAATATTTCTCGTTACAGTGTTTTGCTGTATTTAACGTACATTTAAGTATTTCTTTATTTTATTCCGAGAAATATTTTCTTTTGTAATTGAGATCGCAATGCCTATTCCTCAATTAAATCGTATTGTATAGACCATTCTTTTGTACAGAATTTTTGTATTTTATAAATAAATATCCCAATTTTTAAACCAAAATAAAAGTCTTTTAACGAGCCACGTTTACTCTTAAGTTTTGGGGTTCTTTCTTTTAAAGTACCACCCATTAAATTCTATTTATTTTGCTTCCCCCTCTGAACAATTCGTTACTTCGCTTTAGAGCTATACACATTTTAATAAATAAACCTTTACACGGAGTGCATTAAATGAATTAAAATGACAAAGCAATATTTGGAAACTTTCTAGTTTGTTTACTTAAAAATTATTGCTGTGAAAGCTTACAAACAATTAGGATTAGCATTAAAACATTAACGATTCGATCTCTCTTTAACGTCTCCTGTTGTAGATCGACATGCTTTATGTATCAACAACCACGGTATAAAATATGACCAGATTTTTACATGAGAAAAACATTTTAAGACGCAGAAAGATAAAAACACACCTGTGAAAGGTCAGTGGTGAATCTTTAATATATCTATTACTACAATTTAAAACTGGACAAGAAATCGGTTTTGAGTTTTACGTGTTTGTCTATGCAAACTTCAAACGTAAACATACGATGAAGGCCATTTTTTGCCAACCAAAGCAATGACCGACAGGCTTGCTTTCAAATGGGGACGCGTTGGTGGCGCTGAAAGCAGCTCATGAGTAGAGTTCCTGTAAGTACTAGAGTTCCTAAAGTTTTACTTACAGGGACTCTACTCATGAGTAGAGCACAAGATGTATCATACAGGATCTCTAAGGGTGCATTCACTTATTCTTTCGGAGTCATGCTCCGAGTCAATGTGATCACGCGATCAGAGTACTAGCGTCATGGCTCAGAGTCAACCAATGACGTATATTAAAGATAGAATCCGAATCCTATTGTTAATAGCGGCAAAAAATGAAGCAAATTGAGTTCTGATAGCATGATAGTTCTGGGCAGGAGTGAGCCGTGGAGTAATCAGCTGTCTGGCTGCTTTGTTGTTGAAGATTTTGGGCCTGAGGAATAATTAATTCAAAACTATTCCTCAAAGTTAAACTGCGTACAACTGTACAAACAGACAAGAAAAAGGATCAGAAATCATTTTTCACAAAAATAAATCAAAAATACGTAACTAAAATGAAAATACGTAACTGAAAGACAATCGAAACGAAATTGAAATTGAAACCATGATCGAAAAATTGTTTATAAAATATAATAAAATACTTCAAATACTTCAGATAAACTTGTCACTCCATTATCGGCGTGTGAAAGAATTATTAATCAGTTACTCTTGTGTTTAGCCATGTGTTTTGCATTATCTTCACTCACTTTCGGCCATGACAGTTCTGGGCATGGAGCTTCCCAATTTGCTTCAAGTTACAACAATAGGATTCGGAGTCTATCCTTAATATACGTCATTGGAGTCAACATAACCACATAACAATCGAAGACTTTGATCGTTATAATCATTTGTGTGCCAATTTAGCCTTCCTTTTCATGCGCTTGTCTTTTGTTGGACATTTTTAATAAAAATTAAACAATGCACAGCAACCATCTACCATTCATTTACAAGTCTTCAATTCTCTTCAAAAACTCACTTCATTATTCATTGGTGAACTTATTATTTATTCTTATTATTTGTTATTTTATCTTCTCCATTTATAAATGAGTATAGAGTCATTCATTAATAAATAAACCAAGGTAATCTAGAATAATGTGTTCTAGATCACCTTGTAAATAAACATATTATACTACTTCGTAAATTAAATTGTATAATGCACAAAATAATGAAAATGAGCTTTTAAATTGGACACATTCCTGCTAAATTAGCACACTGCTTGTGAACGATTCAAGATATTTTTTCCCCTCTTCGCAACCTCTGGAAGCATCAGAAAAGCATGAGCAGTGCCCATGGCACTTTTGGTTATGGGGATCCTTTAACATTAAGTTATTTTTTATTAACAGGAATAAACACTAACATATTTTTTATTATTTTTATAAAAACAAAGTTCTGGTCATAAATGTAATTTTAATTTATTATCACAGAGGCTAGGGTGGCCTCATGCGTAAAGATGGAACTGAGATTGAGCATATAAAAATTAATAATTATGCTGAAGAAATTGTCTTGAATCAAATTTTCGATCAATTTAAGCTAAATTTTCGTTTGTATCGTGCCAAGTCTACAACAATGGAAGGCTAATCAATTATGGTCAGCTATGATCGTGCACTTTCGAAAGATAGAGGCGGCCATGTTGACAGTTAAACAAAGTATGCGCCAGCTTGAAGAAAAGAAAAAGTCTTCTTCGTTGATAAAGGAGACTTTCACAAAGAATCCATTGATAAAAGGCTTCAATTGGATGTAGAACTCATTCCGTGGATAAAATTCTACAATTCCATATTTCAAGTTAGAGGGACCTAACACTCAGCCATTAGTCGAAATCAACAAATAGTTTATTTATATAATTGTGTATAATTAACCTTTTACTTTTATTTGTGTGTTATATCACTCAGGTGTCAGATATCTGATGTTGCACTATTCTCGTTGTTGTAGAACCATTATTTCACGTGCACAAACATGAATGATTGGAATTGCGGTTGAGGAAATATTCCGAAAGAATCGAAGATATACGCTTGTTTGTTGGAGGGTATAATGAAAGCCACCCTGTGTGAGCCTGGTTTACTGGAATCATCCGTATTAGCTATGAGCAAAGATGGTGAGCAGGTTTGAGCTGCAGTACCATATCCGCCGGGAAAACACCTCTTGCCATCGTACATGTGAATGGATCTCTCTCGAGGGCACTCCTTAGCTCTTGTGTGTCCATCGAACTTAATTCGTGAAATCGAAGCTCACAGCTCTGTCTTTATTGGTTTCCAGGAGATTCTGATACTGACAATAATCAATCAGGTTCAACGAATTAGCAAAAGGTGCGGAAAACTGAACTTCGACGCTTAGCGTACCATTACGTATATGGTTATATCTACCTGTATAATAATTCCTGTCCCTCGAAAGATCAAAGGCCAGAAATGTTTAACCGGAACCATAATCGAACTGGCTGATGTCTACATCTCTGTCTTCTTTCCAAATCCCAAGTGCCTTATATTATAATAAAAAATTATAGACCCGTTAGACCTTTCATTCCAGACCACATTTAATAAACTAATGAATGGAATGAACAAACTCTCTCAGGTATGACCCAGAGGAAAAATTTAGCATCAGAGGGTTTAGAGGAATTGCATGAGTATCCAATGAGAGGGAGAAGAAAGATAGATTGAAATGTTGAAAGTTGAATGGGTTCGAAGTAAAAGAACCATTCTGGGCTTCACTCGTTGTAAATGCAAAAATCAAATGGGAAGGATTCTGGCCAGTGATTAAGTTCTGTATGACGTGATTTCTAGTTCTGTATGAAGTGATTCTAATAGTGTGACTGTGTTAACTTTAACTCTCAACATTCAGTGTTGCTTTTCGGATTGTAATCTGGTAATTTGGTAAATTAGCTACATCAGACATCAGAGCAAAGGAGGGTTTACTTCTGTAAAGTCTTAGACGAAAATCCATAGAGTCTAAATGGAGGGCACCTTCCATGTAGTAAACACAGTTTCATACGAGTTTTTTACGTAACTTAAACCCATTGTTTGTATTGTCAACATTGTCCATTTTACCACTCGTGTCTTTACAGTACCCAGCTATTGTGTGCTGACTTTGTTTAGAACCTGACCATAGTTCAAAAGAGTTTCAAAATATGCTCTGTATGGATTTAAGTTCTTGCTATGACTAACTAATGTATCGCCTGGATAGCAGTCGACTTGTGAACCTTTTCTTACATTCACTATTCTCACAGGACCTGTTTATCACCAGCTGATATCTGTCCATCTCCTTTGTTAATAACGACTTCTAAGCTTAATGTAGTTTGATCGAGATCCGTGTAAACATTTGCCAAACCAGGTACATAGAATTCAATATGTCCGTCTTGGCTGATGATGGTGGCTGTTGGTTGGTATCCTGTGACATGTCGTTTTTCCTGTTGACCACTCGTGTAGGGAATAGAAAAAATGTCGAGATCGCTGTTGAGACATTCAGTGCTCATCTGGTGTATCATTGATGCCATGATTACGTATGTATTAGGCGAAAACTGATGATAGAGTTCGTATGTTTATAATCGGATTAGAACGTAATTTTGCAGGTTTTATTGTTGACTTCTTCTGTTTCTTCCTCTTCTTCTTCTGTTTCTTCTGCGTGTTTTTCAACTTTTTTGAACGCTGCACTTGCCCTCTTCGTTTGTATCCACTTCTCAGAACATAGGCCCCCCGATAAAACTAATATAGCGGCCTTCTGTGCATTTGAAATGAAAACATTTGTTAGGCGCGAGATTGATTTTGCAAAAAGCGAGTGCATCAACAACTATCATAATACCCTTCAGGAATTTTTAAGATGCGATGTTCTGGAGTGTCGGGTGGATCAAAAATTAACAACTAATAAACCCGTCATCTGTGTCATTTTAAGGGCATAGTAATAGGCGTTTTCAATTTCTTGTTCAGAAACCTGTCAGGTATAAAACCAATGTTGACAGCCACTGGGAATTCAATGAATCGTGTTGGGGACCCTGTAAACAATACAAAATCATTAACCATCTTTGTCTGGATGTTCGCTGCTCTAAAACGACCTTATAGAAAATCAATAGCTGCTAACCAGCTTTGCAATTTTGTACTCTTAAATTCCACATTCTTTTGGTACAGGGGAGCAGATTGGGATAGCTTAGCGTAACAGAAAAATCGGACACCCACTTAAATGGCAAATTGTAATCTGAATTCAGTAGTGTTAAATCGAATCCCTACATTCAGAGGCAAACTCAAGGTGATGTTTTGGTCTAAAGGAGTGTTATGGTAAAAGAGAACATCTTCCAAATAGGCTTGTCAGGCCAATTCAACTTCGATTATGAAAGACCGTAATCGAATTCTTACCGGCAAAACAATGTCGAAATTGACTTGATCATCCTTAAAACCTATTTCGAAAGTGTTGTTTACAGCCGTTATGTTCTTGAAAAGGGCCGGGAAATGTGTTTCCGTTAAACCAACCTCCCATCGCCCTTGGAAACGTAGTGTCCGTGGCAGACGTATAATAAAATGAGCTGTTGTATTAGAATGAATTTGCTCACCCGTAGGGGAGTATTATGGCAACGTAACATAAAAATCGGTGTCTTCATACATGATGGTTGATCACGAATCCAACTGCTGTCAAGCGCGACTTGTCAAGCGTTTAAAAGATCTACCTCTCGAACCCAGCTGTTCATGCTGTCTGGGTAACCATGCCATTTTACAAAAGCTTCGCAAACACCTGGCCTCGTGTGCCAGCGAATAATCCGTTCAATGTTAAAAACCTCAGGTAATTGAGGTTTTGTAACTCTTGATCGTAGAAAACACCTGAGATCTCGCTGCCATTGTAATTTTTAATTTTATACACAACAGGTTTTCTATAAATGATATTTGAAACCTCAAACACCTCCTCAGTCCAGTTTGGAAGATAGCCTTTATCGAATGTTTTTCACTTTCGAAATACGTACATAATCTCTAATTGGCAACCTCGGTTTTGTTTGTGGCGCTAATGTATAATAACTCTGTTGTTTCACCCATAGAGTTGGGGCATTTCCTTCGTTGACATAAGCTGGAGCCATAGCCAGGGCGCTGTGGATGCAGTTGTTGCAGCTTAACACGAGGTCAGGTAAGATGTCAATGTACCTGTGTTTGTTGGTAAATGTAAAAAACTTAATCATCCTCTTTTTTAACGTAATATTGAATCGTTCAATCGTTAACAGCTTTTAAATCTGATTCTGTGGCAAAGAAATCGATGTTGAGTTCTTTAAAATAGTTTTGAACGTGCTTGTTTAAAAACTCCTTCCCTTTATCGCTATTCACTTTCACAGAACGTTGCCAACTGTGAAAAATTTTTGAAAGGCTTTCTGAAGTTTGAGACCCGACTTCCATGCATAGCACGAGAAAATATTGATGCAAGTACGTTGAAATTTATATCCATCGTTCTGCTTTGACAGGCTGGTTAGATATTTCAAGTCCACTTGAAATTGTTCGAATGGAGCATATACACGCATACGATTACGAGGATAATAATGCCGAACTGGTTTATGCAGCGTATAGGCTCTTACGCCCCTTAACCATTCACGTGTCTCTTTTTCAGAACGATTTGTTTGTTTAGCTAAACCTTTCACATCACCAAATCCTGCTAGATTAGTTGGGTTAGAAAATGCTTCATCCATGACAAAAATTTAAATTAAACTATGTATAGAACACATCTGTATTTATAAGTCTGTATATGCGAGTTCAGTCCCCTTTTAACCTTCATTAGTCACTACTCAGGTATGCACTTGTCAATTGAAACAATGTAGCAATTAGCTGAAAATTAAAAAACAAAGACTATGCCTTGAAACAGAAGTAGTTCAAATTAGTAGAAAGTGTAAAAGGGTTTGAAAAAATTTGGTGGTTCTAGAAACAATAGTTAATTAGTAATTAGACAATCAACTTCAGGGGTCAGTCATCTTAGCAACCCCTGTATTTCTCACTATATAAACCGGAATCACAGTAATGTATATTGAGACAAAATCACATAAGAGCGTTTTGCTATGAGTGCTAGGACCCTTACCTCTCATAATGGGCACAAACCAAAAATTATGAAATTAATTTCATTTTCAGCCTCAAGACATCAGAACATGGCTGCCATCACGTGATTAATCTAGTAAATGCCATCAGTCAGGTGTGACCACACCCTTGATTGGAAATCTGATCAAAAATAATCAATCAAGAATCCCATCCACTTTGACAGCACCAAAATCAAAGGTAAATAAAACCACACCCAAAAGACTCACAACCAAAAAGGACCATACCAAAAAAGACAACACCCACAACAAGGACCACCCCCGAAGGCCAGAGTAGAACCAAGAAAAGTAACGCCAAAGAAAAGTAGAGATACACTTGCCCAAATAGCCCCGGGATACAAATCGAGGATAAGGGTCCCAGGGGACCCGAGCGCATTCTAGAGCAGGCCGAGAACAAAAGAATGTATTTTAGAAAGAAAACAAATGTTTATTTTAACATGACTTTTATTCACTTACTTTTTAAAAGCAGACACCACAAAAAATTAGATAGTGGAAATGATGTTGAACATAATTTTTTTTTATAAGAAAAAAATAATATCAATTGTATTAAATAAGGTTATAAATTTTATAACCACTGGAAAATTAGAATCCTATAAACTTTTATCACCAACTAAAATGTTGTTACAGTGAATGCATTCATTTTTTTTCAAGAATTTTTTTTGGCTAAAAAGCCTACAATATATGCAGCCGAATTTGTTTCAAATAAATTTGGATTTTCAGTGTCTAGAGTTATTGGATCTGAGTCTAAAGAAGACTGCAACTGCATCGAATTCCTTGGATGTTTCTTGCAACATTTCAAGATGGCAATAAGAGTTCATCATTATCATTTTGACAGTTTCCTACTGATCAGGATAAAATAACATTTGTGGCCATAAGTTATTTTGTAGCAATGATGTTTTATTGCTTGGCAAAAGAAAACAGGTTAGCCAGATTGGGCGGGCAAGCATAGTCGATTTTATGGTCGTGACGTCACTGTTACCACCGATGCACACGAGTTCAACTAGCTGGCGTTTATGCTAAACCCGTCCTTGAAACTTCGAAAATACACAAACCAAGAAACAAAACGAAAAATATTAAAGTTTCTTTATTCTACATATATGACGATTTAAAAATTATAAAATGCAAAATAAAGATTTTTATAACACTACTTTGCAATTTTATTCATTTTTCTTTTTAACACTTTCTAAATTACGCTTACTAATTATACAATTAATTTCTCTACAGTCAATTCTCGTTAATACGAAACTGGGTAATACGAAATTCCGGTTAATAAGAAAACCTTGTGTGGCCCGTCCCCGAAAAAGCAATTACTATGTAAAATTCTATGCTTTATACGAACATATTTTAATTAAAATACGGTTTATACGAAGGAAAATTTCATAATTTTATTGAAAAATAGTCCTTTTAGGAACAATTTTAATGATAAAATTTCAGATTTCGAAGTGTAAATTTAATAAAAATAATTTTCAAAGTCATTTCATATGTGATTGCTTCTGAATTACAGTATTCGAATAAATGAATACTCGATTTTTTTTAATCAGTCGATATTTTTATTCGATGACTAAATAGTCGAATTTTTCAAACTAACGAATCACGTGCTTTCAAACTAACGGGAAATCTGATTCGCGAAATCTGAATCACGTGCTTTCAAACTAACGGGAAATCTGATTCGCTAAATCTGAATCACGTGCTTTGAAGCTAAACTGTAGTTTTTTAACGTAAGTTCTTATTCTCAGGAAGAGATATAAAACCTCATTAGGTATTTGACTTTCTTGTAAAATTTTTGCTTTTACTAAATTAACAAACTTATCAAATAATCCTTTTTCTTTTGAGATGTAGTTAGCATGAAAATCAATGAACTTTTTTTCAAGCTGATGAGCATTTTAATTTCCTTGAGACAAAAAAAAAAATCTAATTGTCTTTAGAATACATAAAAGTTATAAAAAGCATAAATCATAGTCAAAATAAAAGTACTTTGTGGTGTTTCGTGGTTCGAGGCAGTAAGTACACCAATGTTCTCGATTTGTAGCACGCTATTGAGGATTGTTGGTATGGGTTGAATCACGGCCTCCTAGAAACTACCAGGCCTGAACATGACGACAATAATGTATTGTTGAAGCACTAAGATTGTGACGTCGAACTAACTTCTGTAATAGCACCACCAATTCGACGTAACAATGCTTTATCTTTTCCATGTTCAGGCCTGGTAGTATCTAGAAGGCCGTGGTTGAATCCGGAAACACTTCAAAAACTTATAAAACAATGGAGCGAATTTTTAAAGTTATTCTTAACAATGGCAAACAACTGAAGTGTTGACTGTATTTTTCTTTAAACTTTTCAGACACGTGATTTGTTTTGTTTTCGCTGTTTCGCATTGTTTAAATAAATACTCATTGATTTGCGCAAACCACAACAGAATCATTAATTTTTTCAACCTTGTTTAAATCTATAGTCCATTGAAACAATGAACTTATTAATGACTTTTAAGGAATATTTACAAATGTCCATTCTTTATATTTTTGAGATGCACTGTATATTTAAATCAGCAAAATATCACCAACTGTAATGTTTTCAAAACTAAGCACTTCAATTATTCTAGGGATATCTTTGACAATTCTTATTCTAATAGAAGAAAACATTAAAAAAATGATTACACCTATTCATAAGTAGGGTGTATATGCATGCTCAGGATGCTAAATAGCATATATGCATAATTTATCAGTAATATTTTCATAATTTATTAGTAATATCAGAAAACATCAATTTGCCAAAGTAGAAAAATGTTTCTGTAGATAATTTTCATTACTAAATACAGTAGTACAAATATTACACAGCTGGTTGTTAAATCTTATAAATGTAGTAGAGTTTTAGCAAAATGAAATATTCTAATATATTATTAAGAATACCACAATTCACTTATTATGGATTTTTTCAAAACATTTTTAAGGATGAAGTAACAAATTCAATAAAAATCATAAGATAAGGAGAAATTCTTCTTAGGGTAAAATTTAATTTTTTTTAAAGAAACCTTGAAACAACATATAAATAATAAATTTAAAATATCAGCATTTCATAGTATTACATAATTCAATATTTATTTATTTATTTATTTATTTATTTATTTATTTACGGATTACACCTTTTTTACATAAAGGAAAAGTGGCAGACATTCATAATGAATTTAAAAATTATTGAAAATATAGTAAGAATCAGTATACAAGTAATGTGAACTTAAAGTTAGCAATGCAGCCTAAAGTTATATAAAAGTTCTCTTCAGACGTTCTATGGAATCGAAAAAGAAATCATGGTGTGGGGAAACAATATTTCCCACCCTATGAAGACGGGGAAGAGGGCCATTCATTTCGTAATTAGTGGTGAGCACCTGTCGATAAAACAGTTCAAGGGAACGTGTACGTGAAGCTGCAGCAACTCAAAAGGTCAGAACAATCGATCTTGGCATTAAGAATCTTTTTTAAGAAGATCGCGTTGTGGAGTTGTCGTATTTTGATTAGGGGAATAAGTTCCAGAAAATCCGCAACGGAGTCAATGGGCACCGAAGCATATTCGAACCCAAGTTTAATTCCAGCAATGCGTATAAGTCGATCCTGAATTTTCTCGAGCCGTTGAGTATGTCCAGTCTGATAGGGAGCCCAGGCTACACTGCAGTATTCAAGAATAGGTCTGACTAGTGCCACAAACAATATTCTTAGGGCGTCCAAACTGAGTCCATGTCTGGAAGTTCTAATAATAAAATCGAGTGTTCTGGAGGCTTTGCAGCAAATATCGTTGATGTGAGAAACGGGGCTTAGGTTAGAAGACAAGGTTACTCCAAGATCGCGTATGACGGTCTTTCGTGGCAGCAAGATATGTCCTATGTAGTAATCTGCAGTTATGGGACTAGCAGAGCGGAAAAAAGTTACAACTGCACATTTCCCGACGTTTAGCTTCATTGAATTCTTAGAACACCATTCTACGACCTTCTCTAGACAGTTTTGGATCTTGGTACAATCTGAGATTTTAGATACCGTGCTAAAAATCTTGATGTCATCAGTGGCAACGGACATCAATGCTACTAACTATGTCATTAATAAACACATTGAACAGAAAGGGACCAAGGTGGGAGCCTTGCGGGACGCCTGAATGCATTAAAAACGGGTTAGAAGTAGCCCCATTAAACTTGACAATGAGACTACGATTGCCTAAATATGATCGGAACCACTTAAGGAGACTGCCATATGATTTTAACTTGGCTAAGAGGTGTTTATGACTGATGGAATCAAAAGCTTTAGAAAAGTCCACATATATACTATCAACTTGTAAACCCTTAGAGAACGCAGACAAGATGTAATTTTCGTATACCACAAGATTTGTGACAGTGGAGCTTCCAGAAGTAAACCCGTGTTGTTTTTGGGCAAACGGACGCTTTGCAGAAAAATTAATACAATGTCAAGCACCAAGGATTCGAATACCTTTCCTAATGCAGATTGAATTGCTATTGGTCTTTAGTTAGAGACATCTGCTGAATCTGAACTTTTAGGAATGGGGACCACGTAGCTAGACTTTAATGAATCCGGAAAGATTCCTTCTTCCAATAATCTATTGAAAAAAACAGTCAGTTGGGGGGCAACCAACTTGCAACTAGATTTCAGAACAATGGGGGGAATCAAATCAGGCCCAGTTCCCTTATAAGCATCCAGTGAAGCCAACTTAGCTTCAACCTCCTCCACAGTTACATAACAAGAAGGTACTGTGATTTGTTTATTGAATAAATATAGAGGAACATCAGACTTAGCACATTGGCAGACTGAAGAGAAAAACTCGGCGAAGAGGTTACAAACACCTGCAGGAGACGTTTCAGATCGATCATTGA
>JAHWFO010020080.1:0-10505 GCA_023313115.1 Rhysida immarginata
CGGCACGTGTGTAATATTAATTATGATATTACGCACGCGTCGTCACAGAGGCCTATCCTTACCCAAAGTAAAATTTTACCCTATTAAAATTTTCACTTAAATCCAACTCCCAGTTCCTAAACCAAAAGCACAAAACAAATCCCACTGAGTGACCCCGTGCGAGTACCCTGCCCATTCTTACAATTTCGTAAAAAAAAAACCCATACCTAATAAAAAAAAAATCCTACTCCCTACCCCTAGGTTGCATCAAATTCAGACAACCTCACTTTGCTCCGGTGTGTAGCGGGGGTCTGCGGTGGATAGGTCGGCGATGCTCGCCGCCGACGCTACATGCCCTCTCCCTCCAGCTCCGCTGCAAAGGGGTTCCACATCGTAGCGTAGCCTACGGACCTGCCTTCAGCGTCCGATGCCCTGATCGCATACCTGCCCCTCGCCGCCGCCCGTCTCCACCCCGTCGACTGAACTGTATGTCCATCCCTTTTCTTCCCTAACCCAAAAAACAGAAAAACAGAGTCCCGTAAAATCATGCAAAACGGACCCCCTTTCCCCCCTTGTCCAGTAGAAGAACCCACACTATTCCCTCGACGTGAACTCGATTGCTCTACCCCTCACGCTCTCCCCCCTCAACAGTAAGGGCGCGCTGGGACTCTTTGGTGGTGACGATTAGTTGTAGGTTCTCAGCCATGTCCCTGCCTATAATGCCCGTGTACGATCTCCCTGTGAGATCTAGCAACAGAAATTTCTGTTGGGGGCAACATTCCCCTCCAATGACAACATCAGTTATCGTAAGATACGGGACGGAGCGGCTAACCCCATGAATGCCCTTTACCCAAGTATCAGATTCCCGTGTCTGCGCCTTTTGCAATGTGTTGGCGACCTGTGCATCTATGAACGAAACCTGCGCGCCAGTATCCACCAAAAATCTCACAGGAATATCTTCAATGGTGCCGTTGATGTAGAAGAACTCCTCGCTCTTGACCACCTGCACCAGATTAGCGTCTTTCTCGTCTCTGCGGTGCCGATTCCCGTCCTGTCCTCCTCCGTCGTTACTCGCCCTCGAATGGCAATTCCTCGCGTAATGGCTTTCCCCTCCGCAGATGTAACAGTTGTTGTGTCTCGACGTGTTGGGGTCCCTTCTTGAGGGCATGGGCCTATGCTCACGAAAGCTGTGCACGGGTGGTTGTACATACTGCCGCATGTCGTTGAGTTCCATCTCTCGAGCACGCAGTTCCTGTCTGACTATCCTCAGCTCCTCCTCCATTCTTGTGAGGCGGTTTTCGACCTTAAAGCTGAGTGCGTCGAGTTTTTTTTCTATGGCTGTAGTAGCCGTTTCGAAGGTTGCGGGCATGGCCAAGAGGTCGTTCCTCTCTATTTCCTCCGACCGTCTCGCGCAGGCAATTGCCTCCTTGTATGTTGCCGGGCTGGAGTACATGATCGCCCTCCTGTGTGTGGGGTGTAACCCATTTTTGAATCGTTGGAGCAGAGTCTCTTCTCTGTCCGCCGCATACTGGGGTTTCTTTTTGCTGAGTTTGTCGAACAGGACCTCCAACCTGCTCGCGAAGTTGCTGACGGATTCCTTGTTCGTCTGACGTGCCGTTACGAAATTCCTTTCGGCATCCACCTCAAAGGGTTCGGACGTAAAGATTTGTGTGAGTCTGTCGCTGAACTCCGAAAATTCCTCTACCCTATATATTTCGAACTCTACCGCCTTGCGAGCCGCTGTGCCTTTGAGCTTAGATTTCGCCACCATGGCCTTTATGGGGTCCGTCCACTTTACAACGCCTCCTATCTGTTCTATCATGCAGAGGAAATCACTGACATTAATACTCCTTTCCTCCCCCAAGAAGTACGGAATAACCCCTGCATACCCGGACAGGATTGGCAATTCAGATGCCGCTGCTGTCTCCTCCGCCGTTGCTGCACCTCTGGCAGGGGCTGGTGGCGCCATCCCGAGCGGTTCCTGTGTTTCCCGCCTTGCTGATGCCCGCGTCCTCGTGTTTCTTGACTGCGCTTCCACCCGTCCGAAATATTGTCCGCCACGCGCCCGGCGGCTGATTCACGGTACCAGTTGTAACGCGGTGTCGCTGTCTTGCCGAATCTCTGGCCTAATTGTTCGATTAGTGGTCCCCAATCCCCCTTGGTACGGCTAGCGCGCTCGTTAAAAGCCCCAAAAGGGTGCACGTTACGCCACTAGCTGGGAGGTCACGGCACCAGATGTAACGACCTCTCGTAGGCGTGACGTTAGCGCGTCACTTACCTGCTGTATTAACGAGGTACTACCGAGGTTCGTACTTTTATGGCCAAAATAATAACTCTCTGACTCCGTGTCAGCTACTCCGTCGCTACCGATCGTATAGTGGATTACTTTATCAAAAAAAAAATGTCTATACTAGCTTATCCTAACCCCCGTATAATGCCTTTTCTTCCTAATTATCAGCTATTGCTCCCAACAACCTTTCTCTTCCCATTAATCACCTGGATGTCTTTCACCCCTTAATATCTTATCACAAACCCCCACATCCTTAGTCAAAACACAATGAAAATCTACAAGTAACAAATCTTTGCATCACCGACTATGTATGCGTTCCTTCCTTATTACCTGGAAGGCGAAATCGGATACTTAATTACCAGGTGAGGGCTTCCAACAGCTCTGATCACCATGCATCAAATCAGCTAGGCTACGTCCTTTCACGTAGTAATGCAAGAAGAAATATGCTCATTTATCGTCTAACCACAATAGTCGGGGATACAAACAAATAATCAAAAAAAATAAATAATCTTAAGTTCTAAACTAACTTAAAGCATATGATAATTGTGGACACAAGGTACCCCCCCTTCCTTCCAATTTATTCCTGCAATGTAAAAGACACTAAAAAAAACAAAAAAAAAAAACTTCTAATTCTAAAAGCAGAATGACTCACTCAGATCAAGGTATACTTAAAACAAATGCAAAAGGAAATTTATTCAAATAGATAAAAAAAAAATATATAATTCAATAATATTAATTAGCATTAACTCTGTGCCTAGGACTTAAATTACTTTCTTTGACGTCTAGTGAACATATCTTGTATTACAATAGGAACAAATAAAAATAAATCTGAACAATCTGGTAAAACTTTTCCCCCCCTCTTTTTTTTTTTTATAAATCACTCCTGGTAACTGTCGTGTCTCTTAAGCTCAATGCCTTAAATTTCTTTATCTGCTGCTTCCAATCTACCATAATAGTACGTTTTCACACAAATCTCCCTACAGAATTAAATTTTGCGTCTTTCATAACTACTGTATGCATATCGAATTTTCACTTTACGCGTGGGCCCATAATTTTTTTACGAAAGTTTCACTTATCTGATCTCTACTACTCTCATCGCTTGGCCGGTGGTCACCACTCGCTGGTTTCGCTGGCACTCAAGATCGCACTGCTCGGCTTATGAGATTTCCCCGACATCTGTTTGGCTCCGCTCCGCTGAGGCTACGGTTCTCCTCCACTCTCACGCTGTGCTGGTACGCTTCCTCCCGGTGGACTACTCCTCCTGGATCGTACTCTAAGGGACGTTGCTCTCCGCTTCTCGCATCGAAGCTCGCCGTGTCGTATTGAGGGATGAGTGTCGATCAGCTTCATGTCAGCTAATTTCTTTTAGTTTTTTACTTTCTTAACTCTTTTAACGGCACGTCTCGTCGCTGCCGAGTCCCGTGCTGAAGTGTATAAGTTTTTTCTCCTTCTCTCCCGCTACCGGGAAGACCTTGACCTCCACTCCTATTGTTCCACACACTCGTTCCAGGAATTTCGTTCCGGCGTTATCGGTTGCCCTGGCAACTTCCTTCACACCTTCCTCACTATTGTCCCCAAAGTTCACTTTTATTTCCTGCTAAATTCTTTCATTAGGCCTAGACTGCCATCGACCTCATGTTTGATTCAATTCCTTCATATGAAATTCCCTACTATTTTCTTAATAAAGTACAAAGTATAAAATTCTTACATTATGTCACCTTCTTATATTTGTCATACATAATAACATTATTTATTATAACATAAAGTACACCTCTTTCTGAGTGCACCATTCCGCTTACTTTCAGTTTGAACTCCCCCCCCCAATCTTCCCTTTTCGCTGCTTTTACTTATTTTCCCAATTGTTTTTTACTACTGTGTCCACCATTATCTGATCTTAATTAACACAAACATGAGAGCTGTGGCTTCCATGTTTGTAGTGACGGCACGTGTGTAATATTAATTATGATATTACGCACGCGTCGTCACAAAACCAGACCAGTTCCTCGAAGGGCGTGTATTCCTCGTTCCTGATTTTTCCAAGCCTTTCGAATGGTTTTCAGAACTTTCTGCTGTGTTAAAGTTTCCAGAGCTCGCACCTAGGTTCCAACACGTTGTTGATATAAAGTCCATCCAAATCCAAAATACAGAGGCACTCCTTGATTTTTTACAAGTTCAATTAGGACTGTATGGAATTGAGGTCACCTTGAATAATGATTATTTAGTATTTTTCGGTTACACTGGTCGTTACATTGAATTCCCAGTTGCATCGAATCTCGGGTCTGTCCCTATACAGTTCCTGAATAAGAAATTTAAAACGCCTACGGAAATTCCGTTAAATGCTGTTCATGATGGCTTCATGAATATTGCTGTATACGATCCGGAAGATTGGCCTCGTATTAGTGAATTAAAAATTCCCGAGGGGTATTACGATAAACGTAGTGACATTGTGAACGCGTTAGTGAACTCGATACCATTAGAAGAAAAGCCTTTTTACAACATTACTCTCATGTATAACAAATGTTTTCACTTTCGATGTAAAGAGAAACATTCATCAGTTTTAGTGAGGGTTTGTGTCACACTTTAGGTTTAAATGCCGACCAGTTCAACGTCGCACTAACGCAAGGTGAGGGTTTGATTCCTATAGATCTCTCAAGAGGTATCCATAGCTATTATCTATATAGCGATATAATTCAGCCTCAACTCGTCGGTGATACTTTTGCACCGCTCCTACGGATTATCCCCGTTTCACATGCTAGACGCGAAATGGTTTATCAAACTTTCCCTACACCTGATTACTTTCCATTAAGCAAAAAAGTCTTTGACACGATTGAAATCGCAGTGCATTCAGATCACGGGGATCTGTTAGCGTTTTTAGCTGGCAAAACGGTTGTAAAATTACATTTCCGTCAGAAGCAGTTGTAGAGCTCAGACGTTTCTGTCTTTCTCTCTCTTTCTCTCTCTCTCTTCTTCAAAATGCATGTTCCATATCATCCGAGCCAAGAGGCTATTTTACGTTATTATTTAAGTTAGAAAGGCCGAGGGATACCTGTATTCAAAGGGACAGCGTTTCAACGTGGTAGTGGGTTAGGATCTGTATTCACAAATCTTTTCCGAATTGCGACGCCATTACTAAGGACAGCTGGTAAAATTCTTGGTAAGCACGCTCTAAAAGGTGGTGCTTCGGTCTTAAATGATGTAATGCAGGGTCAAAATCTCAAACATTCGTTAGCATCACGCATGAGAGCAGCGGGTGGCAGCGCTTTACAGGAAATGGGTTCCAGGATTCAGAAAGGTAGAGGCCGATGTCGGGTTAAAAGACGACATTCTTCAATTGCTGCTCATTCATCAGGCAAAAGACCGAGAGTTCACAGTCTGGACGCATTCCTGCTGAGCAAAAACAGTAGAAGACAGAAAACAATTCGCTCAGCAAAGTTAAAAAAGTCAAGGAGGCGAAAGAAGAGAAATAGGAAGAAGTCAAAGAGAACTTTACACATACGCCCTTTATCATCTGTCTTCGTCTAAAAAAGGCATTACCATGGCGTCTCTGATACACGAGCATAGCTCAGAATGCGTAAACAGTGACTTGGATATTTTCTCGATTCCCCATACGAGTGTCAACAAGAGAGGCGGCACGTGGTATGTTACCAACCGACCGCCATCATAAACCAAGACGGACCTATCGAATTCTTTGTTCCCGGTTTAACTGACTTTTACATCGATCTAGATCAAACTACACTCAATTTAGAAGTCGCAATCACTAAAGGAGATGCACCTATTCCACCTGGTGAAAAAACGGGTCCAGTGAATCTTATCCTTCACTCATTATTCTCACAAATCGATTGTTATCTAGGGGATACACTTGTTAGTCATAGCAATAACTTATATCCGTATAGAGCTTATTTAGAAACGCTTCTGAATTATGGTCGGGTTGCAAAATCAACTCAATTAACGACTTCCGGATTTTATAAAGACACATCTGGGAAAATGAATAGTATAGACGATACAAATTTGGGTTTTAAATCACGCAAAAGTCTCGCGCGTAATGGAGTTTATTACTTAGAAGGTCCTATACATCTGGATATATTTCGTCAGAGTCGTTTGCTGCTAAATTCGTTGGATTTTCGCCTAAGGTTATACAGAAGCAAACCTGCCTTTGCTCTAATGTCAGACGTAGCCAACCCTGATTACAGAATAGCAATTCGAAAAGCTACGCTTAATGTAGAACGCGTTAAAGTCAACACATCTACGCTATTAGCACATGCGAAGACACTGCAAACAACCAATGCATTTTACCCGATTAGCAGAGTGGAAATGCGTTCGTCAAATATCGCTACAGGTACAAGAAATCACGTCATCCAAAATTTAATCACAGGTCAACTTCCCACCCGATTAATATTCGCATTCGTAACGAGTGAAGCACAAAATGGAGCTTACAAGGTGAATCCGTTTAACTTTCAACATTTCAACCTATCATATTTCTCACTATCGATTGATTCCCAAGTTTATCCATCTCAACCTCTAACACCTGCATTCGCCGAAGGGTCGTACATACGTGAGTTTGTTCATTCGTTGAAGGCACTCGGTCTGTGGAAGGAAGACAGACACGTTGATGTGACTCAGGCTGAATACGGTTCTGGTTTTACATATCTGGCCTACGAATTAAGCGGAAATCGCAATTATTATGGAGACCATTTCAATGTGATACGTAATGGAACGCTTAGTGTTGAAGTACATTTTTCACAACCTCTGACGGAATCTGTGAACATCATTACCTATTGTCAATATCAGAACTTACTCGAAATCAGTAAAGACCGCTCTGTGACCTTTGATTATACAAATTAAAGCTCTATGGATACAGCCCAAATTTGGCGTGCATTAGAAAGAGACCCGTGTACAAAACCCATTGCCAGAGGTGTTTTTCCGGCGGATTTTGTGAACTTTCTCAGACCGCGTTGTCCTTCATTAGTTGTTGCTAATATGGATATCTCGAGTCTACCGGGTAGTCATTGGGTTGCATTTTTTATCCCTAAACCTTCGTTAGCTTATTACTTTGATTCGTTTGGTCAAAAACCACATACACAATTCCATAATTTCATGTACAGGCAGGCTGAAAATTGGGTCTACAATACGAAATTAGTACAACATCCATCTGCGGCTACATGTGCTCATCATTGTTTGCATTTCCTAAAATTTGCTGCCCGAGGACATTCGATGCAAGATATCATTAACTGTACTTATTCAGACGATCTATTTCTCAATGATTTCATCGTAAAATGTGAATTAATTTACGATGAATTAGCAATTAATAATAATAATAATAATAATAATAATAATAATAATAATAATAAGGATTTATGCCAAAATGTTAAATGGAGTCAAAGTTGTTGTCCTTTAAAAAATTTCCCTGACCATGCTTAATTTTTTTTTTGTATTCCTTTATTACATGTATTTATTCTGTATTCCTTATTCCACGAATAAATTTTTTAAAATATACAGTATTTCATTTGTCTGTATTATTTACTGGATTTTTTTTTTTTTTAATTAAATAAAATTTTTTTAAATAAAATTTCAAAGAGTTAATTAAATTACAAGTAAATTACTAAATTATATATATAAATTTATTTTTTCTTTTTTATTCTTTTAATAAGTAAATAAAATAAATAAATAAAATAATTTAAATTTTTGTAATGAAATAAATAAATAATTACATAGACACAAGATTTCTTTCATTTTTAAAATACAAATTTTTATTCAGAATTTTACATTTTATATACTTACTTACTTTTCAAACCCGCTTATCCGTTAGGGTCGCGGGGGCAGCAGCCCTATGGAGGATCTCCAGCGATCGCGATCTTCCGCCATCAGGCGCATGTCCTCCCTGGTAATATCCAAGCGACTCGAACCCAGATTCTCCATGAAGTCTAGCCACCTGGTTCTAGGCCGACCCCTTGGTCTCTTACCCACCGGCTTGGAAAATAACAACTGCCTAGGAAGACTAGTTTGCGGCATCCGTATCACGTGGCCATACCAGCGCAACTGAGATCTCTCAATGCGGAGAAGTAGCGGCTCAACACCTAAAGATTCCCTTATTGTGCTGCTGTACACTCTATCTAGTAGGGTAACACCTGCCACACTTCTCAGGAATCTCATTTCGGCCGCTTGTACCCGCGATCGCACTCTTTCGGTCATTACCCAAGCCTCATGACCATAGGTGAGAATGGGGACAAAGATAGATTTGAAGACGGAGAGCTTGGCTTTGTTACCCAGCTCTCGTTTCGTTACCACGGATCGCCACAGTTCACGTCTGACACAGCTTGCTGCACCGATCCGAGCATCCAATTCTTTCTCCTGCCGTCCATCACTCGTGAATGCAATCCCGAGATACTTGAACTTCTCCACCTGTCTCAATGAGGCTCCCCTAACATGGAGAGCGCACTGAGCAGGCTGTCTTGAAAGAACCAGAACTTCGGTTTTAGCCACACTGATCTTCATCCCAGCTTCTTCACATTTGGCTGCAAACCGGTCTAGTGCATGCTGAAGGTTCGTGCGAGAAGACCCAAGCAGGACAAGGTCGTCCGCAAAGAGCAACCTCTCCACCAGGCAGTCGCCCACACAAACACGCTCATCGCCTCGGCTGCCCCTGTCTATCCAGTCCATAAAGATAATGAACAAGATGGGCGACAGTACGCACCCTTGGCGGAGTCCAACACCCACGGTGAACGGTCTTGACTTAATGCCATTTATCCGGACACACATCTCAGAGCTTTCGTACAGAGACATGATAGCAACCAGTAATGGGCCTTTTGCCCGCTCACGAGATTTCCGGTATTACGTCATCCCATGCGCGATTGAAACCGAGGCTGGAGGGAAGCAAATCCTAGGATCTCTAACAAGAAGTGAAGTGGCGTCGCGGTTTTTTTATGCTTTATGGTTCAATTTTGTGCAATCTTTTTATGCTTTGGCCTCTATAACAATTGCATTTCATAAAATACAAAATTGCTATCATCACATATCATCACATACTAAATAAAAAAAATGAATTTTTTTAAAATTAATTCGTAATAAGTTTTTTGTGTTTAAATAAAGATCTATTTAATTTTAACTTAAAATGTTCTCGTATAATAAAAGATAAATGTAAAAAAAAAAATCACTTTGTTTGCATAATATATAAAAAGAGCAATTGCTTATTCATAATGGCAATCTTCATTATACCGTGTATTTATAAAATGTTAGTATTTTTTTACGAAAATAATAAATATCAATTTTTTCCAAAAAAATCCATTGTTTTAATTTAATGGGGAAGTTGCATGAAAATTTTGAATTATTGTTTTCAATAGTATTCGTTATCAATATCAAGGAAGTGTAATTCGTTTGTGAAAAAAATTTACAGTTATTTTTTTAAAAAAATGTTAAAGTTGACACCACAAGAAAACGATACGTTATAGCCAGTGAGTAATATGATGTCACTTGCCTGCTCCTCACTATCATCGACAATGGTTAAATCTTACAGCCAACAATGCTTAATAATCAGATCGAGCTTCACGTACACATAAAATCATTGCGTTTGATGGAAAGTGACGTCAGATATCGTTTTCGTTGGGAGGCGTGGTTTCACGTTTTTAGCGCTAATTTTAATAGGTTTCTTTAATATTTCGAATAAATTTAACAACGATTTCGTATTCAGCATAACACGATCTGTATGAAACAGTGCTATAATTTGTAAAAAAAATTCCATGCAACTTCCCCATTACTGTATAAATTTTCCACATGAATATATTTAAGTCCATGCTCTCAAAAATAAATTTTCATAACATTACCTTCAAGATCAAAAAATATAAGATTCTGAAAAATAAAATTATATGCCTTATTAAATCTTCCCAGCCATTTCGTTAGTATACTAAAATTTATGCTTAGCAAAACTGTTAAACTGTTTCATTTCTTCGTTTTCCAAGCACTTTGCACCGTGAAGCAATGTTCATTTTGAAGAGGGATTTCCCTCGAACCTCGTTTTCGTGCCGCATAGGGATGACGTATCGTCTCGCCCAAGTCTCGAGGTAAAAAGGCCCATTGCCCATCCACTCCATACTCTTGCAACACTTGCCAGAGCTTCTCCCGAGGAACCCTGTCATATGCTTTTTCGAGGTCCACAAAGCAAGTGTAGACCTCTTTTGCATACTCCCAGGATTTCTCAAAGATTTGCCTTAGAGCAAAGATGTGATCCGTCGTGCTTCGGCCA
>JAHWFO010020082.1:0-10589 GCA_023313115.1 Rhysida immarginata
ATGGGTCCGAATTTGAACGATAAGTGATATATGAACAGAAATAAAAATGCCGCCACCAAGATCAAGAAATTAATAATTCAGGTTCTATAACATATAGGATGATGAAATTTGGAAAAATAATAGGGTACATAAAACTGTAAATACCGTTAAAATTTGAACGAATTTTAACTAGAAGTTTCCGAGTTACGCATTCAACATAGTAACACGTACTGGTTAGTATTCACATATGAGCACGTGTTACCTTGATGAATACGTAACTCGGAAACTTCTCGTTGGATTCGATCAAATTTTAACGGTATTTACAGTTTTATGTACCCTATTATCTTCCAAAATTTCATTATTCGAGGTATTATACAAACCTCATTTCTATAAAAATTTTGACCAGGTGAAAACAAGCCACAGCAAAAACATTGATACATTGATGTATTAATTCATTTTATTTCAAGAATAGAAAGCTTATTGGATAGATATTAAACATTTTGCAACCAAAAATTTAACTTTTAGCAATAAATAATAATTTTTTTTTGCGAACTTGCGACTGCAGCACACTCCAAAAAATGTTGGGACAGTGGGCGAATTACCATTGGGTGACATCTCCCTTCCTTCTGATCACTCTTTGTAGCCGTCGAGGAACAGATGATACCAATTTCTGTGCCATTGCAACGGGAATTTGTTGCCATTCCTGCTGTACGAGAGTTTTCAGCTGTTGAACTGTTGAGCTGTTGAGCTGTTTTCAGCTGTTGAACTGTTCGGGGTCGTCATTGCCATAACCTCTTCTTAATAATTCGCCATATATTCTCTATTGGGGACAAATCAGGATTGGAGGTCGGCCATTTTAACACCCGAATTCGTCTATTAGTCACTCGTATCAAAACTGAAGGAATCTTCAAGATCCAGCATCATCAGCTGAAGTCAGAAAAAGTACTGAAACTGCTAATACGAAATGTAGATGTGACATACTACCTGGACGAACTTAAAGAAGACCTAAAAGGAATCAATTACTTTCCGGGAAAGGTAATTAGGTTAAAGAAATCGAAAGGTTGCATGGCTCTAATTCTGTTACCTAACACTGATCATAATCAGTCATTGAGAAACGTCACCCGTATCGGGCCACTGGCAGTGCTAGTTGAATCATTCAGGGGAAACAAGAAGCCGCTTCAATGCTACAATTGTTTTCGTATCGGACACACGTCCATGGGTTGCACTGAAGATCTTCGTTACAACAAATGTGCAGAAGAGCACCAGTCAAGAGACTGCCCAAAAATTAAGGGGCAGGACCCTCCCAAATGTATCAGATGTGGTGGGCAAAACACATCCAGCTATTCAAAGTGTCCAAAATATCCTCAAGGGAGAAGAATGCTATTTGCGAAAGTAACCTAGGGATAAACCTATTTGTTGGAGCAGTCTCGAAGCCAAACGAGGAGGGCAACAAGATCAACGACATACAAGAGATGTACAAGCAACCTGGAAGCATTTTTCACCAGTTTACTGTTCTAGGCAGACGATTCCTACAGATGAGCGGATTTCTTACGACAAACAAATAGCAATATGGATAACCAGCATTACAAAGTGAGTATCAGAGATGAACTTAGGTGCATTATATAGAACGCTAGAGGAGTCCCTCGTAAACGTATGGAGTTTCACAACTTTTTATTGAAACAGGAACTCGATGTGGACTTCCTCTGTGAAACCCATCTCAAACCAGGCCATGATTTCAAGCTATACAGTGTCTACCGGACAGATAGAATATCTGGAACTCCAAAGCAGTCAATTGCAATGGCACGATTCTCTACAAGTATCTGCAACCCCAGGATGACGTCATCGCTGCGGAACTTATATTGTGATCTCTCTCCCCACCAGTTTATGTGTTGGACATTTCTCTAATGAAAGGCTTTTACAAACCATAAAACATCTTTACAATCGATGACCTTCTTTCCGACCACAAGCTTGTGCCCCTGATCTTTGATAATATCAATATCAAGTTCAGGGAAGAAGTTAAACATCAGCAAGACTGGAAGCTCTTCAAAAACATACTCAAGGAATAAGGCTACTGTCTCCACGTTGCATGCAGCACGGATGACATCGATCGGAGTGTTAAAGTTATCACAAAGCGTATCAGCAGTCCTGCTAAAACTAGTGCCTTCCATCTGAGAGCAAAACCCCTAAACACTTGGAGCTCACTCCAGGTATCAAACAGCTAATCGCAGAAAGAAACAGGGCCCGTAGACTTTGGCAGCACTATCGAGAACCATGGCTCAAAACTAATACAACAGGCTTGTGCCAAGAGTCCAAGAAGAAGTCAAAGATCTTCGCGACGCCAGATGGTATGATCTTAAAAGCCTGTCGGCCAGTGATAACTTTATCTGGAGCATGGTCAGATCTTTGCAGGATCCTCCACTTCTTACCCCGGATGGCGATTATGTCCAAAGTGATCAAGACAAAGCTCAAGTCATTGCAGACTTGTTGGATATGCAGTTTGTACTCCCATCAGCAACAATCCCGAAAGTCAACTCGTGATCCAGCGTGTGGAAGATAGCGCATTACCAACTTCTAAGAAGTGCCGCGTCGTCTGTCGCAGATCCAAATCGAGACTGGTGAGATCAGTACTATCATATAGAGACTGGAAAAAGAAGAAGACTCCAGGAAAAGACAAGGTAAGAAATCTCCCGCGGAACGTTGTTGAAGATACCACGACCTTAATTAACAATTACTAGAAGTTTTCTTACTTCCCGAGTCTCTGGAAGAAATCTACTGTGTTAGTATCCCCAAGCAGGGGCAAAATCCAGTTCTTCCCGTGAGCTATAGGTCTATTAGCCTGCTCCCGACCATTTCTAAAGTTCTGGAGAAAACGATCCTCTACAGAGTTCAGAGCCACTGTGCCACTAAAGAGCTAGTACGGCAGGATCAGTTCGGCTTTCGCGCCAACTACTGCTGTCAGATATAGATATGGAGATCGCTGAAGACTTGAGCACTCCCCTGAACCTTTCTGGTGAAGTGGTGTAGTCTTTCTGGATGTTAGCAAGGCGTTTGATCAAGTATGGCATGAAGGGCTTTTGATCAAGTATGGCAAGAATGATCAGAGATGGATTTCCTCCTGATCTGATGTCGATGGTCCATTCTTTTCTTACCAACAGGAGTTATCAGGCTAAAGTTGGTGAGAGTTTTTCCTCTCCCCGTATAGTGAAGGGCAGGGCTCTTTCCTCGGGCCTATCGTCTTTAACTATTTTTTGCATGGCTTTCTGAAGCCCGAAAAATGTAAATTGCAGTTTTACGCGAACGATACTGAAATTATGACCTGGGCGCACCAGCCATCCCTCGTTATTACTTGTTTTGAAGAGTTTTGAAAAATGGTTGGTTGGTTTATTAGAAATTTTGGTGTTGACTGCTAAGGTCATTTTGCGCCTTTTACACAAGTTAGATTTGTACGCAGCTCGGGACAAACACAAACATCCATGCCCACGGCGGAATTCGAAACCACGACCAGGTGGACTCGAGAACTAGAAAGCCTACGCCCTAGTCCTCTCGGCCACCTGGCTGGCGAAAAATGGTTTAATTGCTGGAAAAAAATAGGGAAAAATTGAAGCGTCCTGCAGACTCTCTTGTTTTATTCAACAGGAAACTCGACTGGGTTGATAATTCAACTACCTTGGTGTTGTCATAGACTCAAGGCTCTCCTGAAATCGTCACGTAAAATCTTACGTCACTGAGCAAAGCTAAAAAGGCTAAATATAGCCTCTTAGCCCTCCTAGGGCGCAACAGCAACCTCAGCATTAACAATAAGCTTCTCTTATACAAGACAATTATTAGGACCATCCTGCTCTATGGCATGCCAGCGTGGGCGACTATCTGCAGAAGTAGATGGAAGGAGCTCCAATCTTTTCAGAACGTTACCCTGAGGATTATTGCCCAACTGGATACATGAACTGCAAAAAAATCAGGCAATCCATGGCGACTTCAACATAACTCATATTGGGAAGTACTTCCAGGAGCTACTCACGAATATGGTCCAAATTGAAAATCATGACAATAAATTGGTGACTAGGATCCTGAGGCATTCGACAGAGATGAAATGGCATACAAGGTACCAAAAGCCTAGGCACATTCAGGATGTTAATTTGTCAACTGATATCATCCGTCTTTACCCAAATTATACGTGGGCTACAGTTCTAAAGGTACTGAAATCTTTTCCCTTTGACCTCAGACAGGTCTGCTATTTTCTCTATTTTGCTCAACTTGAGCAGCTGCAGCTTGTTCCTACCCTGTACCTGCAGCTTGGAATGAGCAAGTACCTCACATGATTGCATTCATTTGCATATCAAAATCGTTTCTGAGCTGTGACCCCGCTGTACATATCAGTACAGTAATTCATCATGGGTTTCTAATTCATTCGCCTGGGTGTGTATAACTTAAGTATAAACCTTTCTGCACCCGATTGTAGAACACCTTAACGGGCTAATTTCTGTAAAGTTGACTGCGAATATTTTTTAAGAAATTATGATAGATGAAAATAACACAGCGGGGTTATTTTTTTGATTTAGGCAATGTATAAAAAAGTTTGAATGACTCGTATGCAGATGAACACACATCAATACACTATTTCTAGACGCGCAAAATCGGCTCATATCACATATCTTCGAGCCAACTTTGTGGAAAATCCTTAAATGGAACGCAGATTATGTTTGAAATCAGCATCACACACACTAAAAACATCTTACAATGTCTGAAATTTTATAGGCCTGTGTATGGACAATAATTTAGACACGAAAACACTCTAAGCAATAGTAACATTCAACTCCGTATTGAATGGCAATTATTTAAATTTATCTTTAAATTAATCTTTATTTACCGTAATATATAAATTTGGTTAAGTTTACAATATCATTCTATCAGTCCATCAAATAATTAATTGCTGCTTTCATTTAGCACCTAAGTACTTCCATTCTATAATACTTTTAATTTTAATTAGAAGAAAAAATCAGCAAATTCAATAATAAAATTCGAAAAGCGAATTCTAAAAGTTTCATTGAAAATTTCAGAATTTAATACTATTTCGTTCAGAGTTTTATTTTTACTTAATACTGTTTTAGTAGTAAGCGTTTCGTTAAAATATTTACCCGAAAGTAATTCTCTCAGGGTTTTTAGGAAAGTCCCCACCTCACCGGGATCCTCTTCGACAGTCCTATTTACTTTGCTTGTTTTGTTCATCTTTTATGATGCATTAAAATTTATGGTGCGTTTCTGATATTCAAAATGTAAGCGGGATTTCGTTGATACACCTTAAAGAGTGAAACGTAAAGAACGCTGTAATTTATGAAATAAATAAAATATATTTTAAAACTAATAAAAATTTTTACCCACCTTATTTGTAATAAATGTTTCATTACAAGGCGAATTGCAAGTTCGATACAACGGAGAGAACGTTTTTGATAAACATTTAGCTGTTAACACGTAAATTATATTGTATCCACCATCTGGAGGAACATCTTTGTTTTTTTCTAAAAACGGGCAAACAATAATAAGAGTTTAGCATCCGATCTATTCAAGTACGATCCTGTAGGCGGAGCTTAATAATAAAGAATTCAATTCATGGATGGCTTTGTAATGTTTAGATTATACAGGGTGCGGCAGGTATTTAAGAACACGTGATTATGACGTAATAGTCAATACGTCATACTAGTAGTGGTGTGCGATGGTTTAAAAACCACCATCGATGGTATGAACCATCATCGAAAAACCAGGAAAACCATCGATGGTTCTATTACATATTTTATCTCATAAAAATAGCATAAAATCACATAGATAAAGCTTAGACTACAACAAATATTTTATTACTGAAAATTTGACAAATGTAAAAGTTGGATTTAACAAAATTTATGCAAGATATTCAAAGGCATCGATTGTAAAATCAACAATTTCTCCAATTGCTTTGGACTTAACATGGTCCTTTTTTTAAGTAATAATATACTGAACATTTTTTTTTTTTTACCAAAGAATGAATGGTCCAAAGTTCACCATTAAATCGCTACAGGAAAAAAGTTACCAACAATTATTAACAATTGTATTGACAACTGATTATAGTAACTGTTCAAAGGAGCTACCACGAAGAGTGACACATGGCTGACATCGTCAAGACATTGATTGGCAAAGAGTTTCAAAAATTCCTGGCATGTCACGTACATTCCCAGCTGCAACTGCAATTCTGGCAACTAAGTCCTCTTCTGAGTTCCCAATAAGGAGACGTAGACGGCCAAGCAACAGGTCCGCCTCTGCCAATCCACTGGACCCCAAAATTTGTATTGAAGTAATTTCGCAATGGTAAAAATTGGAGTATTTCCAAACATTTTTCATGTAGCAATTTAATAGTGAACTTTGGACTGTCCATTCTTTGGTAAAAAAAAACAACAATGTTCAGTATGTTATCACCTATCACTCTGTGAAGTTTGTGCACAGAGTTCAAAAACCTCCTGTATAAATAATAGGATGGATTTTATTTTAGTAAATGGTCTGGGGCAAGCTTTTAACTTTTGATTACCAACAACAGACGCACGCAAATCATGGAAGCGGAGGGGTGGATATGTTGTGCCTGTTTCCACGAAATTCCCTTCCAGTCTGCGAGAAAGACGATGCCATTCTTTTGGGTTTCTTCATCTTGAACGGCCGTTTCCAGGCAAAAGTGTGTGGCACGGAGAAGTTCAGTCATCGAAAACTGACTGAGCTCCTACGTACCTAAAAGGAAAGCACTTCTAAGTTTATAAGTTAAAGGTAGAGATGATAGAATTAGCATCGAACATATTTATTAATTTAATTAGAACTGTCTACTAGTATTTTATGCGTTGATTTCTCTTTTGCATACAATACATAGGAGTGTACATCTAAAATAAGATTACGTGGCCAGAAAATTATTTAAGCTAGCTGTGCCATAGTTGGAAAGGATCATCCATTGGGAACATACAAAAAAAAATCTTTTCGGTTTTACAATATTAATTTTACTGTATTAATTCTAAGGTTTTTCATAGGTTCATCATGGTACATGAGGGTAATCCAATACTTTTCCTAAATATGTTGTATAGGCCTGAGATCATTGAATCGACAGTTCCATGACTTTCCAAATGCCTCCAAGCGGGTTTTCCATCAGTAGTACAAATGCCTCCAAGCGGGTTCAGTGGTGCCGGACGCATAAAACCTAGACGTTGGATGACCTCAAACGCGTCATATTCTCGGATGAGTCCAGCTAAACTGTCTTCCAAACAACAGGGAGGGTATTCATCTGGAGGAGCCCCTCTGATGCCTACAACCCAGACTGCTTGGCAGCCACAGTCAAACACGGAGGTGGATCAGTAATGGTTTGGGGTGCAAACTGTGCAGGACCTCTAGCGATCCTTCCCAAGACGTGTTGCTGCTGTGCTGGCTGCCCACGGTGCCCCAACACCTTATTAAATAAAGATTTTGGATTTCTACCAGGTGTTTCAGTTTCAATGTCCAATACCTGTATTTTTTTTATGGTCAATGATTTAATAACGAGTGTTCCTTGACCCACATGAGCGCCTTCTTGTTTTTACACAAGCGTCGGTATTCGTTTGGGAAATGCATACGAATACCAAACAAATGATAATGCGTGTCCCAAAATGATAGGAGCACCTGCCAATTTCTAATTTTTTACTTTTCTTAGAATGTTTGATCTTACAAATATTAATACATCCAATTTTGCAAATAAAGGTTTTCGTTCATTGTGGCAGATGGTGTTTTTGCCATGGCTTTAGCAGAAAAACGTAAAGTGACTGTCCCAAAATGATAGCAACACCCCCATTAAAGCCAATAATTCTAAATAAATATCGTATTTCCCCCTTCAGCTGTAGTCAATGGAACCTTCCAATGAATACATTATCTGCAAAAAATTGTGTGATTTGAAAATTTCATAAATAAGAGACAAAAGAATTCTTCATTAAAATGGGACGAGGAGCTCAGATTTTGAAAAAGGGAGAATTATAGAGTTACATAACGCCAGTAATATGTAGGAGGAATCGCTAAAAGATTAATTCGGTCTCTCACACGTCACATCGAGTTTTATCGAGCAGCAGGACATTAAGGGGAGAAGAAGTCAAGTGGACGTCCTCCGTCTCTTACTCCACGTCAAAATACGACAGTTCTACGGTCCGTCGGTAATTCTACCAAGAATCTGCGGAAGATTGCAGCAGATTCAGACATCAACGCGTAGAAATCAACAATTCATCGGATCGTCACTCTTCAGGGCATCTGCTATTAAAGAAGATGAGAAAGATGCCTCCTCTTCCTAAGCACCACAAGGAGAAAAGACTTGAGTTGGCAAAGTATCATATGCGCTAAATGGAAAAATGGAAACAAGCATCTGAAGTTAAGAAAAGAAATATAATCTCGATGGACCAGACGGTTACACAAATTATTGGCATGTTATACGGAAAGAAGAACTGGTGTTTTCAAAACGGCAACAAGGAGAAGGGAGTGTAATGGTATGGGCTGTATTTGGATGGGGAGGAAAAATAAATCTTGCATTTGTGTCTGGAAGAATGAATGCCATTGATTATCAGCAGCTACTAGAGGTACATTTGCTCCCATTTGCTGAGAAAATTGAAGGTTCTTTCTTCCAGTTTCAACAAGATAACGCGACAGTGCATACCGCTAAATCAACGTGGGAATGGTTTCTTGATAATGGTGTACATGTAATGGACTGGCCAGCACGCTTATCAGATCTTAATCCCACCGAAAACTTTATGGGGAATCTTAGTTAGGAAGGTTTACAGGAGCAATCGTCAATTTACTACTATGCAAGAACTCAAGTCAGCAATCATCAAACATGGGAAGAAATCCACATAGATGAGCCAAGAACACTCGTAAATGCATTGTCTGACAGAGTCTTTAAAGTTATAAGTAAACATGGAGGTTTTGTTGGTTATTGAGTTTGATAACCATTTGCTTAAATTGCTTTATTTTTTTTACTATTTGTTTCTATAATTTTGGGACAGTGTTTTTATGCTTTTTTGTTAAAGCTCTTGTCAGACACATCTACTGACCATTAAATTACACTTTTCTTTTGTAAAACTGAATACAATAAAAGTTGTAAAATTTACCATTTGCTATAATTTATGTGTTTTTCTATCATTTTGGGACATGCCTTATTTACCTAGTTTGACTAAAATGATGCGCCGTCCATGTTGATCACGTTTCGGTAGGAGTTTCAACACGCCGCCCTCGAATGCTATCATAATCTCCGATGGGGATGCCTTCAAAAATAGTCTCGGATGATCGATTCGCAGTTGTATCAGCTTGAAAGTACCTTGGCAGTCGAACTCCATGGAGCGCAGGAATATCAAAAGGAAGGCGTCGTCAGTGGGAGAATATAATGCCTTATCCGCTGTGAAGGAAATCAAAACTTATGTTAATACCAGAACATAACAAGAGTACGAAGTCTATATAAAAATAAAGATGTTTCTGAGTTAAGCGTTTCGCTAATTTGTGTATTCGAAAGCAGTTCTCTCAGGGTTTTTAGAGAGCGTTGCACTTCAATAGGATCCTCTTCGTCTGCTTTTACTTTGCTTTTCTTGTCCATGCTTTATGATGCAGTGGAATTTCTGAACCGTTTCTGGAGTTCAAATACAAAAGTATGTAAAAATACTATTGACATTTCTTAAAGAGTGAAATATAATTTTAAAAGCTTCGTTAACATTTTTAAATTCATACTGACCAGTTTTCCAATGAATGGTTTGGAATGCTTTACAATGAATGTTTTGCAAGCATTTGACGCAACAGAATTAGTTTTCCTAAAATTTCAGTTTATGTTTTAAAAACGTACATATTCGCCATCTGGAAGTTCACAGGTGGCCCATATTGTTAAGTTTATTTAATTTAGTAGCTGTTGAATGTTTAATGGAAAGCTAGGAGGTATTTGGTAAAATTGAATGTGCTCATCGTAGCTAATTTCTACGTATTCAATAAATACTTCCTCGTTTATGTTTATAATTTTACTAAAAAAATTTGAACTCCATGACATTAATTTTTAATTATTTGTTTAAAATTGTACCAATTTTTCTATTTTGTTGATTAAATGCAGACGTCGTGCTTTTAATATTCTATAATCAAGAGTAATAGTTGTATGTCAAGTGTCGTATATTCAGACCGTTACTAATTTAATTTTCAATGTATTAGGCTTCCCAGAACAGCAAAAAACTAGGAACTTTGCTCCCTATCATGTGTTGATTGTGAACAGAAAAAAAAAACACTCAATAAACCATTAGGCGAGTGTTTGTTCACTTGAATTTATATCAAGAATGTCATGTAACACTTGTTATTAATTTTACGTGGGCCGTTTTGTGTGATCAACGGACAATACTTTTGGTATCAACGAAATTTCATAGGACCAATGTGATAACGGTTTTAACACTCGTTCAACTACTAGAACCAGAAATTTAGTGTCACTATAATTGATATAATCTGTCAATTGAAGGGCTCGGGGCAATAAGAACGTAATCCACAGGAAGAATTTTCTGAGAAAAGTGATGTTAGATTTTTGAAAAATCTGTAAATCTGTATGGTTGATGTTTTGCTTTACTGAGATA
>JAHWFO010020083.1:0-43882 GCA_023313115.1 Rhysida immarginata
TACACACGCAAAAAAAAATCCCAAAAATGAAGTAAATACAATGAAAAAAAAGAGTTAGCAGATCAATATTTTGTTGCAAAACCTTTTGCATCAATAACAGCTTTGTAGCGGGCTGGCATTGAATCAATTGGTTTAGTGATTTTGGCCATTGGAATTTTTTCTCATTCTTTTCATAAAATTTCAAATTTTTTCAGTGAATTTCGTGCTTTCTGTGACTTGCAGCTGCAGTCTAATTCTTCTCACATATGCTCAATAGGATTTCGTACCTTCTTTGACTTGAACCAGTCTTTGATCACACAAGCGGTATGTTTGGAATTATTGTCTTGCAGATAAATCCATCCACGAGGCATATTTGCTTTGGCAAAAGGAAGCATATGTTGCTCTAAGATATTCTTATATACCATTTTGTCCATTATTCCATCGATCTTTATCAGCAGGCCTACCCCTTTATGACTGAAACAACCCCATACCATAGTGGATCTTCCACCATGTTTAACGGTTGGTAATTGGTATTTTGGATCAAATCTATGGTTTGCAGGACGGCGTACGTACTGGATACCATCAGACCCAAATAGTAAAAACTTCGATTCATCACTAAAAAGCACTTTATTCCATTTTTTGGATGTCCACTTCAAATGATCTTTGGCAAATTTGAGGTGGGCTATCTGGTTCTTCTTGGAGATCAAAGGTTTTTTCACAGGACATCTGCCAAACAAATCTGCATCCCTCAGACATCTTTTCGTGGTACTCACACTAACGTTAACATTATGGAAGGTTGCCATTTCGTTATTAAGGTCAACTGCAGCTTTCTTCGGGTCAGCCTTAGACAGCCGTATCAAGACTTTATCTTCTCGTGGAGTTGTTGATTTTGGTCGGCCGACCCTGGCTTACGAGTTACATATCCTTGCGTGCAAAAACGCTGACAAATTCTTGCCACCGTGGACTTTGGAACTTGAAATTGCTCCGAAACTGAGGTGTACGAGTTGCCATTGTTGATTGCATCTATAATGTGCTTTTTTATTGAAGATGGCAGATGAACTCGAAGCGACATGTTAAATATTGTCAGCAACAGCAAAATGTCAACATCAATATAGAGAATATGAGAAAAATCTACATAAAACTCAGTGTGTACTATTTTATGAACTCACCTCTATCAATAATGGATGAGTCTTCAAATACTAATTAACTCTAAAGAGTTTGAATTTCTTTCAATATTCAAATATTTATGCAGTCTATATATTATTACAAATTCTTTAATTAAAATTCAATACTTTAGAAGTTATAATGATAAAACATAAAGTGTACTATTTTTTGAGCGCTACTGTATATATCACTCTACATTAATCGTGTAATGAAGACCATCTCCAACATGCAAGTCCCGAGTCTGTGTCCTGTCTTCGGAGAGGACTGCTTTAAGATCTGCGTCTGAAAACTTTTTCGGTTTGCCCGAGCGCTTCTCATCGTACTAGTCAAAGTTGACTTGTCTTTCAGTTGCAATAGCCTATCTGTACGTTTCGCAAAGGAATCTGGCTGTTTCAGCAGCAGAAATCTTCTGGTGAAAGTAGTGGACTATGCAATGTCGAAAATTGCAACTTCTTGTGTTCCATTTCTGAGCCACCTAACTCTTGAAATAGTGAACAGAAAATTTTAAAATTATGCACGAATAAAGATCATGTGATCATCTCCCAAATGTGTTAAATGGTTAAAATCCAACAGCTGATTTACGAATTATGACTTCTCAAAGAATAACCAACAGAATAAAATTGCACAACTAATAGAAATAACCTTCCTGCTAATAACTTCATTATAATTAAACCATTGGGAATATTGACAGAACCAGTCGAAGAATTTTAAAATGTTCAATGTTATGTGTTCCACATTATGGTAAATTGATAATTAATAATTGATAATTACGCTACTGACGTGAGATAGCAATAAATTAAAACGTTTGAAAATTAATTATTATAGGAAACATCAAATTTATAATCGTTTTCATTAAACAATAATAGCATTCTCTGACGATGAAAATAAAAGATAACAATGTGATAGAAAGGAAACTGTTAGGAGAATAAACATAGATACCGTTAAAAAAATTTTAAATACGTATTGATTACCTTATCTTGAAGATTTGTAAGTATCTTGTGTGCTTAATTAAATTTTTAGAGACATTAAATTCTCTCTTTTTTTTCTTCTTACGAAATGGATTCATTTGTCTACTAGGGCATATATCACTGATTAGTTGACTTTGAATTTGATTTAATTTAATTGCTTCTGAACTTGTTGGGATTAAGAGATTGTATTTTTATTATAATCTAATAACTTTAAATATTTCTTAATCTTATAAATAATTATGCACCTTATTACTGCATATTATATAGTAATAAATATGCCTGTTTTTTCTGAAAAATATGTAAATTAAGGTAAGCCGGGGGAAGGTGGATAAGTTCAAGCCAAATTGACAATTAAAAAAAATTGTAAGTGAAAAAAATGAAATTTTATTTTAAAAAATATGATTGAACAAGAGCAACATTTTTAAGAATTTTCAAAATGAAAGATCACTATTAAGTTTAATAGAACATGAAGTTATCAATGGCTTCATCAATCCACCTTACCCCACGGAGGAAGGTGGATAAATGTCTATAATGTTGCTAATGGCCGATCATTGAGGCTATGCTTTCATTCAATAGCCTTTACTTAATACCTCCACCAACCAAAAAACTACATTATTACAATCGTTATTCAAATTTGTAGATCAGAATGACTTTTATCGTGTCTTAGATGGTATGGATTTTACTCACCAAGCTGGATGCTACTGCTTGCAGAAAATTTTTTTCCTTCCCGTTGATCGCGGCCGAAATCGATGGAATCGGAAATAACTAAAGAACAAATATCGTCGTCTAAATGAGTGAAAACCGATTTGAAAAATGTTGCTTTCGCGGTAACGGTTTAACATTATTCACTTTCCCGCGGCTTACCTTATTTTCTGATATCATGGGCGGATTACTTCACAGCAGTGGCAAATACGTGAAAATATACCATAAAGAAATTGAATGTTATAAACGGATTGAAATGAAACTTGATTTTTTTTTCGTTTGAACAGTTATCATTTCTTACTGTTAGTGGAAAATACAGATATTTTAATTTTGAAATTTAATATACCTCGTTATTGTACATTAAATAATTTACCTTGAAAAATCATTTAATTACCTCCTTAAACATTACCTCCTCCTCCTCTTGGGGCTCCTGTATGTGGAAAAAAAATGCTCTCAGCAGACTCCTGAGATTCTACTTGAGAAATTCCTCTATTACTGCTGCATCCACATTATATAATCGGCTAATATCATCGCTATGTTGCCAACGTTACGTGTACATTGTTTGTATCAGTATTGTTGATGGCAATTTTATATCAGCATTGTTTGAAACTACAATTGGTAGGATGTTTACTGTAAGTCGCACAGAGGGAGAAATGGTTCCTCCGAATTCTTCTTCTACATGTTCGAGGAGCCACTTCTTTTGATGATTTAAGAACTGGTAAAGGAAACCCTGTTCCATATTCACCTTCCAGGAAGCCTGCATTTCAAGGGGCCTAACTGATGTTGACTCGGAATGGGATACTTGCCTAAATGAGGCTGCAACTCATGAAATGCCAACAGAGCTTAAGCAATTATGTGTCAATCATCTGATGCAGCCAAATTGTTCGATAGACATAAAGACAATCTTATGGAAAATATAAGAGACGCTTTCCTGACGGAGAGAAAGCTCTCTAGATGACATTCAAAGAAATAGAATCTGTGTTGCGACACATGGAAAGTCATTGGCACATTTTGGGCTCGAGGTTCCACATGGCAATTATGACGAGCACATCCACTCAAACAAATAGTTCGACACAGACACCGAAAAAGCTCTATTCGATGAAAAATACGAAATGCTAAATCAAGGACAAAAACGGGCTTTCGAAAAAATTAGGGACGCAATTGAAAATCCTAATTTAGCAAAACGTCTTTTCTTTATTGACGAGCCTGCAGGAAGTGGTAAAACCTTCCTCTGCGACGTAATTATGCATTACGTTCGTAGCACAGGCGATTTAGTTTTGCAATGTGTATTTACGGACCAACGAAAAGAAGACCAACGAAACGAACAAATTAGAATTGGATGCTTATCGCTTAGTTACTCCGTTCATTGCTCCACACTTTCGCGCTTTAGAGGTACACACATTTCAATAAGTTTTCCATTACATAGAGTACATTAAATATTTGTAAACTCTTTCTAATTTGTTTACTTAAAAATATCACGATGTGGGAGTTTACCATCAATTAGGATTAGCATTAAAACATTAAGAAAGCTCTCTCTAACATCGGGAGAAGAAATGAATCATCAATACTTGCATCTGATTGGTTTCCACACTGACACCAAAAAAGGTCAACGGTTATTCTCTTATGAAAATGAGACATTCCTTTGAAATTTCACTGTTGGCATTCTTCCCAGCACTACATAACAGAATATGCTATTATGAGATGATGCTTGCTGAATGCTCTAGGAATGTCTCAAAGAAAAGAGCTTTTATATTTCCGAAGAGGTACAATTGTTGGGAGCCATCTCGCAGGAAAAACTGTTAGAGAGACGACATTTGACTCTGGATCAATGGCGAATGGTTGAATGGAGTGATAAGTCCCGCTACACCATCTGGCGAACGCCCGATGGACGGGTTTGAGTGTGGCGAACGTTATCTGCCAAGCTGTGTTGTGCCCACGGTGAAGTCGGCGGAGGGTCGGTGATCCTGTGGGGGTGCTAATCATGGTTTGGGTTGGGTGCAATCATTTCTGTGGACGGACATCTAAACCCAGAGCGTTACCAAGGATTCTGGACAACGCAGCACTCCCATCTCTCCGCCAGCACTTTGGCAATGGCCCTTTTCTGCTTCAGCACGATAACGCACCTTGCCATAAGCAAGGGCTGTAGGCACATGGTTTGATGAAAAGGGGGTTCGAGACTTGACTGGCCTTCCTAGAGCCCCGATCTGAACTCCATCGAACATCTGTGGGACGTGTCGGAACGTCGATTGCGCGCATGTGCGGAACACCCGAAATCCGTGAACGAACTGTCCAAGACACTTATGGCAGAATGGCAAAAATTACCTATCGAAACGTATCCAAATCTTGTGGACAGTATGCCGCAGAGAGTAGAAGCTGAGATAGCAGCAAAAGGTGAACCAACAAGATACTAAAATATGTATATTTTTGAGTGTTTCTATTAAAGCGATGGTGTCCCATGACTTTTGATAGGGTAGTGTATATTACATGCCTTATCTTAGCATTGAAAGTTCCAATAAACTATAATGGTTCCACTAAACCAGGTTCCTTGGAACCAATTGCGACTATCATTAATTTTACATTATATTCATTCATGGCACATCATTCCAAGTTGTTTGATATATTACATGCCATATCTTATTGAAAATTTTTGAGGGTGTCATAAGGGTACCATTAGAGCACGTGCCATGGTTTCGATTACAACCATTTTGAAAATGGTTCATTCCCGGAACCATATTTATCAATTGGCGAAAATAGTAATTAATATCCGCTTCTATCTTGTCATGATGATTTGTTTGATATATTACTTAATATACCTCTCCATTGAAAATTGCTAGGTGGGGTTGTGAAGGTACCATTTGTGCACGCGCTATTGAACCATTTAGATAATATTTGTGATTGGTTCGTGCCATGTACCATATTCATCGACTGACGAAAATAGTAATGAATAAGCGCTTCTATTTCGCCATTACGATTTGTTTGATATATTACTTAATATATCTTCCCATTGAAAATTGCTAAGTGGGAAAATAGAGGTACCATTTGTGCACGTGGCAATGAACCGATTTAGATAAAATTTGTGATTGGTTCCTGCCATGAACCATATTCATCGACTGACGAAAACAGATTTTGAAAATCTTTCATAGCCTCGGAGGAGTTACAGACAGACAGACAGACACGTTTCCCCACATTCAGAGCATAAAGCACCTTTCGGTACTTTATAAATAATTGCTAATAAATTTCTGCGCATAATTAATTTCTTGCGCTAATGTTCTTATTTAGACGTGAATAGCATGGTCGTCTTCCAAAAAGTTACATAAAACATCGTCATCTTTATTATTCTCAGATGTTGGCCACTCTTCTTGTACCACTGCAGGCTGTCCTCATTTTTCCAGTCTTTCTCAAATAAAGTTGTAAGGAGCCCATCAACAGCCTGTTTTATAGCGGCACTAATTGGGGTTTTCAAAATATGGTTCCAACTTGTACCCCTCTTCAGTAGCGTACACTTTTCAGACCTTCATTTTCAAACCTGTAGAACTCATTACCTTTCACAGTTATCATTAACTTATCATCTTTAATCTTTCTTTCAATCGTAATTCTTTTCTTTTCACTGATCAAATCTAGAATTTTTAAATTGTTTCCTAGACTTTTCACGTCATATAACACCCAATCTGTTCCCAACAGCTGAACTTTGCCCACTTTTTCATATTCTCTGTAGTACTCGTTCTTAATAATTATTGTGGGAACCTTCCTCAACAGTTTCTCGATCCTTCCAAATACACGATCTGCAGAGAGGAACAAATGTCCTCTAACAGGAAATGTTATTGCAATTGTTTGCAAACCACCCTCATGTTTGGCTAAGAACAGCATAAGCGCATGAAAAACGTGGTTGTTCTTATTTTGCCCCGAGCAACCGTCACAAAAAAAGTTTTAAATGTTTTTTTTGTCAGCGAACTTACAGGCCGTTAAGTAGCTTAAAAGAGCTGAAGCAATTTCTGTAGAACCCCGTCCAGCCTGCTCTTCTCTCCAAATAAAAAACACCGGATCTTAGGTCTGAACATTCATTACACAGACACTGCACAGTCCTAACTAGCGGGAATAAAATGCCTGTTGTATTGGAGTCCGCGGCAGAGGTTGCACTTGTTGCATATCGAAACAAACACTTATTTTGTCGTATTTAATTTCACGTAACAGTTCATAAAAACATTTGCCTCTTTTTTATGGATACGCTTTTCCGTGATGAGGGCTTGTTTTTCTGTACTTGGTGCAGTCTTAAGCTTGTTGTCTAGCATGGCACACTAACCACAAACATTAGAGGCTGGTGAGCGAAAACCAATGTTAAATTCCACAGAAAATATTCTGCGAAACATTGTCAATAACACTTTTAAATTAGGTGTTGTCACAGAATTATTAAATATGGCGTGGAGTTTTCTAATAGAGAGATTACTTTGTAGGTAAATTCTTTTGGAATTTTGTCTATTATAGTGGCTCTCAACCCCTCGTAGATTTCTAATAAATTTCCTTGCAGCGTTTTTTTTCACTTCTGATTTTTGGCTGACGCTATCTCCACCTCTGTTCTCTACAAAATCTTTTCCCAATTTCAGTTTTTTCAAAATCTGCCATACACGGTCTGCAGAAAACTTAGTTAAATGTAAAAAAACAAAAAAAGTTTTACATCCCGTGATTTGTTGCCCACGAACTGTAGGAAATCTGTAACTTGCTGACACAGTATGCGGTTTCTTTTTGGTTTCTGGTAGGCCTAGTCCCAAACAACCAGACTGGCAAGGGCGCCGACGTTTCACTTGAGAGAATTGGATGCATCTGCTGACCATTTGGTCTTGAAGTTGTTTGTCACTTGTATGGTACAGTTTGTTACGGAACTCCAAAACGTCTGTAGGCCGTATTTTGCTACACCGAAATCTTTTCCTATTATGATTACATGGCGTCAACGTGTTAGCACCATGTGGTTTAGAATATCTTGATTTTTTTGGCCACATCACGTCGAGAGACGTTTTTCTGCTGCTTTCTAGTTCCTTGGTTAGAAACGTTTACGAGCACTAAGCCTTCATACTCACTGTGTTCCATATTAAAATATACAAAAACAATGTTAAAATATAAAACTCGATCAAAACGTAGTCAGAACCTCTGAAACAAACACTGCAAGATCTGTAAACAAGGAGGCAGGCTTACTCGAGACAAAACAGCTGACAGTCACGTGGCTAAATCGACTTTCGCCATTGGCTGAGTGGACCTGTGAGGTTTTGAAGAAATTTGAATGATGGACATGTGCGTATTTGCTAGAAACCAGTACTTTTTGTACGACTATTTAAATGGGTTTTGTGTGGTTTTGCTCAGTTTGACATAATTAGACACATAACTCTTGTTATACTGAATACGCAATGCTAACTAAAAAAATGGCAAAAATAGTATTTATATCTGCTTCTATCTCATCATTACGATTTGTTTGATATATTACTTAATATAGCTCTCCATTGAAAATTGCTAGGTGGGGTCGTGAAGATACCATTTGTGCACGTGCTATTGAACCGATTTAGATAATATTTGTGATTGGTTCGTGCCAAGTACCATATTTATCGACTGACGAAAATAGTAATGAATAACCCCTTCTATCTCGTCATTACGATTTGTTTGATATATTACTTAATATTCTTCCCATTGAAAATTGCTTGGTGGGAAAATTGAGGTACCATTTGTGCACGAGCCAATGAACCAATTTAGATAATATTTGCGATTGGTTCGTGCGAAGAACCATATTCATCGACTGACGAAAACACATTTTTAAAATCTTTCATAGCCTCGGAGGAGTTTGAGTTACAGACAGACACGTTTCCCCACACTGATAGCATAAAGCACCTTTCGGTACTTAATAAACCATTAAGGAATGACATAACCAAGTATCGAAAGGTTAAACTAAACCATTCGCGGAACTATATTTTTAAACCGCCCTATGTTAACATTGCAAGTTTCTAATGGACCATAATGATACCATTAAACTACGTACTTTGAAATAATTTCAACTATCATTAATTACTAACATTACCCTTCTATGGAACCTTCTAATTACTCTTCTAATTGAAATTTTTTCTTAGAATCCGCATCTCCTTGCCATCTATAACGTGGGCGTAATCACGTTCTTTCATCTTACAGTCATGGCAATAATTGTTTTATTATTTACTTCGAAGTGCAGCGAACATAAATAATCTTTTTCATGGTCATACCGATGAATTTTTCTTTCCCATTCTTGCCTCCTCAAAAGTTCTTTTGGGGCTTGAAATAGACGCACATAGATTATACTCGTGTTGTACGCATTCTTGCAACCGAGTATAAAATATTTTCTCATTTTTATATCCAAAACTAATTGCCAAAACCTAGGAAATACGTGTATAGAAGTCTATGTTGTTAATGCTGTGTCGACTTTACCATCCTCTGTTAGGCATGTACGCCAGTCGTACCAAGCTTCACTATGGGATTTTCGAACTTTTAGTAGAGTAGTCTTGGAAACATTAAAGAAATAAATATATTATAAAGTAAGTGTCTTATTCCCAGAAGTAATACCTGAAAAAAGGTCACTTTGCAGTAGCTTTATTTTTAATGCTATGTTCTTTTGTTTTTGTAAACTTTCTCGTATTAATAATTTTTAATTAGTTATCATTAGATGAATCGTATGGGGGCCTTGTCTACTCCAACGTCCCGTTTTCTTCTGCAAGAGTATGAGTGAAATCGCTATAGGGGGAGGAAAAATACAAGATTTGTCAGTTTCCATTCATTCCAAAATACCCATCAATCGGTTTTTAAACCACGAACATTGTGAGCATTCGTGACTCAGTTTTGTCTGGATGCGCGCATGTAGATTCGTACGAATGACATTCTTTGACATTATCTTGGAATTGCAATGTAATATAATTTACGACAAATCATTCATAATCGAGATTTATAGGTTTACATATATTGTAAAAAATCAGATATGATTTTGATTGCATATATTTTAAAAACCTGATTATACTTTATTTAGAGTAGACATTGTTAACTTAATAATATATAAATGATGGAAATTTCATCTTCAATTTCAAAACGTTTCTAAATCTGATTGATTAATATGAAACAGATTAATTGACGACTGCACCACAAGCCTGTTTTAATTCTTATTTCAAATTATCGCTTAGATAAATTAGTAATTAAAAATATATTTTTGTTTATTCTTTTAAGTCCATAGTCAAATTTAACAAATTGTTTTTTTAATTATTTATTTTCACTTAGTATTTATTGTTAAGGTTTAACTTCTATTAATATTTTCATAATCGTATAAATTATCCTCATAGGATTTACCTCATTATCTTCTCTTCTGTCCGTTTGCCCTAGTATCGTCTTGTTTATTGTCTTCCTTCGGATAACAATTCAATATTTCCTATCCGATAAGCAGTCATATCAAAAGTATTTTTTTGTTGGTGTTGCATCGCAATTTTTATTTATTCTAACTTAGGTGCATTCTTGTTGAGGAAATCGGGCATAACACAATGCAGTGCAATCGAAAATGCAGATTATGTGGTAGTCCATGCACAAGAAATGATTTTGAGAAGGCTTCGGACAAGAATTTAGATGCTTCATTTTGCTGGATAGTTTTTGGGACTAGCATATTTATTATGTTATACTTTGTTGGAAACTGTAAACCAGACTTTATTCACCGATCAGCCTTCTATTTTGTTCCTCCAAAGTACTTTATTTCTAATTTTTCTTTAAAGAACAGCCTATATTGGTAAAAAAGAATGTTCAATGAAGAAAACACTAGTATCAGAAATTGCATATAATATAATCATATATACTAATTTAAACTCTTTTAAAAAAAAATAAACTGGCAAGATAAGTTCAAATACAATTTTGGGCTAGTTTATTGTAAATAAAAGAAACATTAAATAAGGATCACGAAAAAATTACATTTCGTTTAATTAAATTGCTTCAAGAATGGTTCTAAACTTTTAACAACCTTCTTAAATGAATGTCGGGTCTAATTACCTATATCTATCACTGAGCCACAAGTATACAGTATAAAGAATTTCCTAATGAGCCTATAATTTAAAAGGGCCTTCTGAAATGCGTTGCTCTTAGATCTCGTATACGTCAAAATAAGGAAGTCTTTTTAATAGGCCAATTTCCTGGGCCTAAATTTTGCTGCAAAACCTACGCTGATTATATCAAATCGATTTTTTTTGAAAAGGCTCACAGAAAAAAGACCCCTCTAATATAAATCCCGGGCACAAGGATGATCTGCTTAAAAGAATATTGCATAAAACTTAAAGCTTCAAGAATAAACAGTAACAATTCACTTTTATTTAAAAAAGAAGAGTCATCATTTACGATCTGTTTATCAGTTATCTGCTCAAAATATGAATAAATTTTAACACTAATCTTTGGACAATTTAACTTAATTGGGATTAGTGGCGCCATCTATTGTTAATTAACTAGTTTTTTTGTGCTCTGTATTAGATTAGTTGGTTTATTAGAGTTTTGGGTACATCCTCGTTTGAGACTCTTTTCACTTGTCCAAAACAAAAACATGTATAAACAAACATCCATAACACGGCAGAATATGAGCTCGAGGACTGGAAAGCTTAAACTATGGAATTATGGATTAAGCGCCTTACGAGTGAAATGGGAACGTGATATTTACACTTTCCCAGAAATCAGAATCTCCAGTTTAATATTTTTATGAAACTTTATAAAAAAAAACAACAACAAAAAAACAAAAAAAAACAAACATCGCATTATTTTTAATCTGTGTTTAGGAAAGGATTTGTTATTTACAGAGATTCTCGGTTAAGCCATTCCAAAATTTAAGCTTCCCAAATTTAATGTTTTCTTATTAGAAAAATTAGAAAAATAAATCTGATTAGGGAAGTCAGAAAATAATTTTTTTAACCAAAACATAAATATTTCCTAAACTGGTATTAAAATAATGCACAAACCAAATAAAGAATCTAAAACTGTTTTCATATAAACATATTAATAGAAAAAAATAATTTATCTTGAAGAAAATCAAACAAATCTCTTACTTGAAAAAACAATGCAAATACAAAAATGTTTAAGAAAATTAATCTAAATGTTATGCCTGAAGTTACATGTTATCGTATTCTTTAATAAAGTAAATAAAACAAAAGTACTGATTATTTTTTTTTTTAAGATTATTATTTTGTAACTTGATTGGAAACTTTTTTAATATACAAAAATAAGTTCTTACAAGTATTTTTTGAATTAATTGATTCTGCAGATTTCGTTGTTGCAACAATCCTGCAATGAACTCTCTTCTTAAATTATGGACGATAAGTAATTCTAAACATTTATAATACTCGTATAAACATATTTTCTTTAATATTTATTTTATACTTATTATACTTATAATGGCAAATTCTCTTTTGAACAGGAAGAAATTTGCGATTGTATTAATATTTTTTGCGATTTTAGGCGTCTTGATAGTCATTTCCCTTCTTTTCTTGTCTTTATTATATGGTAAGTGTTTCTTATAACCAAATTAACTTAATTTAAACTTATTTTGTTTGATATTTTAGACAATGCCATCTTTTTATGTGATTAGGCATTTCGCATTTTATTAATCAACAACTTTCTGATGGAATATACTAAATGTGCTAACAAATATATATATATATAGTTTAAAATTCTGATCCTTTTCTAGTGCACAGAAATCTTATTCGCATTTTTCTTCGACTTTAACCACTATATAAATATTCTGATTTGACTGATTTGATTAGATTAGCAGGCTTGACAAATTCATTCATATGGGCAGATACTTGCTTCTTTTCGGTAGAGGCATGCGTAGAAACTCTAAAGAATTAATGATAGGAAATACAGTACAAAAGTTTCTGGATATCTGTGCTTTTCAAGTGCAACCATGATTTCACGATAAGGAATATGGATGTTAAACCTCTCCCCTTCCTCCATTGCTTTAATTATGGCCTTTACTCTCCGGAGAAGATTTTCCACTAGAATTTGGTAGATAGCTTGAGCAATTTCTTCCATTCTTCCCGAAGGGCACTGATGAGTTCAGTCACAGATATTGACGATGTGACTTTGCCCGTTATTGTCACTCCAGTTCATACCACTGAATGGGATTTTTATCGGGATTCTGTGAAATTCCATTTCTTCAGCTCCTGTCTACTCAAACCATTCCCACCTAATTTTGTGACTAAGAGCAATGTCATGCTGATACAGGAATGGTCCAATCCCAAGCTATTACCACAATGTAGGCAGTGTAGATTTTGCCCAAAAAGACAAGGTAACCTATATGTTTCATTGTGTCACGCCAACAGATGGCGATAAGTGTTCAAGAGCAGTCTGATGGCGTGACGCAAGCGAGCGAACCGAAATCGAACCCGAGCAAACGAAAGAGTAAGCGCAATTTGGAACCTGAATCACCGTACGAGGATGGACTAGTCCAGAATCGCGTGAGCGGTGATTCTTTTCGTTCATTGGTGTTGAATAATTGTTTAGCCAATGAGCTAATTAAGGGGAAACGTCGAAAGAAGCGTGGGCGGCGTGGAGGTTCGGGATCCAATATCTGTAGAGCGCAGCCTTGGCAAGGAACTTTAATATGCATTTTCTCCTATAATAGAGAATCTCGAGTTTCCACCGAAGCAAATGGAGGAAACGAGCGGCGTCACCAGCAAAGCCGAGACAAAGCTGAGCCTCGATTACATTCGAAGGCATTGAGAACTTCTCATGGCAGCAGGGCCGGATTTTCCTATAGGCTAACTAGTAGTGATGTCCGTTGGATCCGGATCTCTGATCCGGATCTGAAAATATCCGGATTCGGATCTAGAAATATCCGGATCCGGATATCGGATCTCGGATCTCGGATCCGGATATCGGATCTCGGATATCGGATCCGGATTTCGGATCTCGGATATCGGGTCCGGATTTCGGATCCTTTCGCTGGATGCGTATTAAGACTAATTAGAACTTAAGAGGACTAGGCTATCACTTAATAAAAGCATTTATAAACTGCTTTCAGAAAAAGTTTGCATATACACAATTTCCTGATATAGGATCCGAATTTCGGACCCAAGATCCGGATCTCAGATCTCGGATCCAAGATCCGGATCTCGGATTTCTGACCAAGATCCGGATCTCGGATCTCGGACCTAGGTCCGAAAAAAAGATCCGGATATCCGGATCTTGAATTATCCGGATCTTGACATCACTACTAACTAGGCTTCAGCCTAGGGCCTCAAGATCAAGAGGGGCCTACATTCAAATTGTTAGCATTAAAAATGGGAGGTGAAAGGGCGTCATAAGTGGAATAGTCTAGGGGCCTCTTTTCATCTAAATCCGGCCCTGCATGGCAGCCAGCAGCATAGGAGCTCCCGGGTCTTAATAGAAGAAAGGATTCCTAGGCAGGTGACTAAGGATCGAACTCTCTCTGTTAAAACTAAGGTTTTTAAGAATAATGTTTTATTCAAAGAATAACTTTTCGTCGAATTTTTCCCGCAATGCTAAGCAAGTTAGCAAAACAACTCATCGGTTCTCTCGGAAAAATATAGACTTCCGAGCTCGGCAAGCGACGACGGAGCGAAGCCAGCCACTTCGTTACCGCCCAGGTTGGCTGCTCTCCATCTCTCGAGCGGTAGTATAATTTACGTTTACTTCCACTCTGTAACTTTTCTGTCTTTACTTGTTAATGGTCGATTTTCATAGATCTTTTAATTAGGCTCTTAAATATTTAAAGATTGTTCAACACGTTTCTAATCTTTATTTGTTTCTTTGAGCAGGAGGGGTTCTTGCGTCGACTTATCTTTCATGGTTGCCGCTTTCCTGTTTGCGGTACCACGGTTCGATTCGGTTCGCTCCTCCCTGAGATCCATCAACGACGTTTTCGTCCCTATTGTCGATAGAGCTTGAAAGGAAGATTTGTTGGCCGATTATCATTGTATATAATATAACATGTAAAGATTTACAATTATATCTTGCAATTCATATTTACACAAATTGTAATTAAGAATTTAATTAAATTTATTTCTAATGCATCTGTGTCTCTCCTCTCCTTTCTCTAACATGAATTTTAAACCTCTGGGTATTGGAAGGTTAATTAATGATTTTAATTAAAAGTAATTAACAGTACGTGACACAGTTCCTGTTATCGGAACAAGTTGGCCTGATCCAAACCATGAATCGAGGATACCCGGTCCTCTGAACATCCGGTTCTCCAGGCATCGCCAAACCCAAATCGTCCATTTGATTCGTCGCTCCATAAGACCTAATTCTTTTACCATTGCTCCATCGTTCAGTTTCGCTGAGTTGAACACCATTCTAAATTTGTTTCCCATTGATTCTGTTGATATGAAATTACCAACAGTTATACTACCATGTAAACTAGAGTCTTCGATTTCCTGGCGGTGTTTGAAGTGGTATTTAGGAAATCTGTAGTAGTTTGTTTCAGCTGAAAGGTTCCAAATCCCTCGAGTCCTATACAGGGTGATTCAGAAAGGTAGGTCAAGAATGAAATACCATGTACAGTTTGTAGCGGGGAAATGCATCCTTACAGAGATAATGCAACTTGTACGAGGTAGGAATGGATGTGCGTTACCCGGACGGCAATGGTAGGATCTATGTAAATTAAGATCTAAACATGTAAATTGTTCGTGTTCTCTCCTTTAAAAGAGAGGAAACGAAACCTGTAACTCCATTGTCGTACAATGGATCGCTTGATTTTGGTCGATGTAACAATGTATGACTTTTCAGTTGTGAGGCTTTCTTTCTAGGAGGTGTTGCTTCTATACTCTGTCCAACGAAAGAAAAACTGGGCGTGTCCAGTTAAATTTCCAATTTCGATTGTTAGACATTGTTAATTTTACTTAGCGACAATGTCTAGCAATTGAAATCGGAAATTTAATCAGGCACGCCCAGTTTTTATTTCATTGGACAGCGTATAGTTATAAGATAAAATTATCCTGAAGCTAATTTATTGCCCTGATATCCTCTGTTTTTACCATGTGGAAAAGAATCAGGTTTGGCTTCACCAGTATGGTCGGTTGCCTCACGAGCAGGATGGTCGTAGGAATCGGAATCAGGGCTATCGACTTCAGTAAAATTCTGATGGAAGTCGCCAGATGCTGCCCTACGGACTATTGTGATTTTGGTCTACTCAAAAAGATCTACGACCTTGCGCATCAGATCGTTTATGGATGGTATATGAAGCATGGAAAACAATTTCGCTTTCAGCACGCTCCGTTGAAATGGAAACTCCGATTTCGTGTCAGCATACTTTTATGAGGGTGCAAAGAGAGACTTAGCTGGCAATAGAATTCTAAGATATCACTTTGTCCAGACTAGTGCTACTCTTTTATGCCTTATAAATATTCACACTGAATGGAGCATTGGGTTTCAATTTTGTTCACATAAATCAACATGAATCAACCCCTGTATGCTTTTCAAAATATAATTATTTCTTTTTGGCCCTAGTTTCTCTGTTCGGTTTCCAGAGGAGGCTCTAGAACCTTCATGCAAGCTGTTCTGGGCTGTTTAGAAGCTCAGTTGCTTAGCTTGCAGCCATGGTGGATTGGACTTTCCGCTTACCACCTGGAGTAGTCTTCCCATAAGCTTGTAAAATACATTATAACAACCACACAAGAAAGGCATAATTAATGATCAGTCGTGAAGTCATGCGCAGAAAGGAGTTGAAATGGCGGCTCAAGATAGGATCTGCAGACTATAGAGATTATGGTTTGTGACCTGTACGGATGATGACCATTAGCACCGCCCACTCTGAGATCAAACATGTGTAAGTTTTGGTCCGCGAGTTGTACTTTAGTTTCTATCTCTACATATCAATAGAGCAATCTCCTATCCACCACGAGGGGATGCGACCAATGTGGGACAAATATCCCCACACGAGACCGGGTACGTTATAAATGGACCTTCTATTTTTAACAAAATTTTCGTAGAAAATTGCTTATGTGATCGGTTTGTCCAGCTGTCCGTCCGTCCGTCTGTAGACAATACTAACAATGCATTGCGTTGCAATAGAATGAGTGCATGTAGTGATTGCTAAAAGAAACGAATTATCCTTGCATTGAGGAAAACGCGTGCTGAGAACTGCGGTTCGGCTCTGCGCATGCTCTAAAAGTTATTGCGATGTGATTGAGGGTTATTGAAAGGGGAGATCGGTCTGTGAACCAAAAGAATTTTCTTATTCGTAGGGAGCTTATTATTTACTACGTTAAATTGAAACCGAAATAACTTTTTCACATTCTGTTTTCACCAATCCATTAATATGGGACAGAGCACAAAACAGTACGAACATGAGATAGCTGGAATAGGTACGTGCTCTAATGGCACGTGCTCTAATGGTACCATTATGATACCCCCTTAAAAATTTCCTGTAACCAGATATGGCATCTAATATATCAAACCAATCGTCACGACGTCTCATGAACGAATATGTAAGAGCAACTAGTGAGAGCAGATATTTATTTAATGGCACGAGTACGTGTAAAGATGTCTCATGAATAAATAACGCGTAAATAATGATAGTGAAAATTGGTTTAGTAGCACGTATCCTAATGGTAGCATATAGTACCATTGGAACTTTCAGTGCTAAGATTTGGCATGTAATATATCAATCAACTCGTAACAACGTGTCATGAGTGAATATAACGAGAAATTAAGATAGTGGGAATTAGTTTAGTAGCACCTGTGCTAATGGCACCATGTGGTACCGTTGGAATTTTCAGTGCTAAAATATGGCATGCACTATATTAAAAACAACTCGTAACAACGTGTCATGAGTGGATATAACGAGTAGTTAATGATAGTGGGAATTGGTTTAGTAGCACGTGTCTTAATGGTCCCATATGGTACCGTTTGAACTTTCAATGCTAAGATATAGAGTGTAATATATCAAACAATTCGAAACAACGTGTAATGAGTGAATCTAACGAGTAATTAATGGTAGTCGGAATTGTTTAGTAGTACATGTTTTAATGGTACTATATGTTTCCTTTGGAAAGTTTCAATGCTAAGATACGGCGTTTAATATATCAAACAACTCCTTACGAGTTGTTAGACTTATTGCTATCCATAGCTTATTGTTATCAAAAGCATATTGCTGTTAGGCTTAATAGTATATAAAAACTAATTATTGTGAGACTTATTGCTAATTGGTAGTAGTTAATCGTTTGATTCAATGGTAGATGATAACGTAGAAACACTTTAATAATTGAATATGAAAAAATAATAAATGCAATTGATGCTCACTTCCTTTAACATTATGTGGGAATGCTTACAAATTAAAGAACTTTTATTTGTTCAAATTTATAAAGAATTTCTTCACTCTCCACTTTCAGTTCTTCAAGTTTATTCGTTTAAATTCTCTCTTTACTTTAATTTAATTAAATGTTAATTTACAATTTAGTTTTAATATTTATATATTTTCTCTAAAGTGTTTTAAAATGTAGGTTAATTCAATATATCCCTGTATGATGCTATAACACGAAAATGTTCTCCCTTGATCCGCTTTGGCGGTAAAATCATTCTTGTTCTCTCTTCAAACGAACTGAAAATTATTTATAAAATTTTATTATTATCTTTTAAATTATTTAATTTCTTGTCATTTTTTTTAAAAAATCGAACATTATCTCGTAAAAAAATAAAAGATATAATTTAAGATCTTTGCTGCTTGTATAACAATAAAATCAAAACCATGGCAATTTATTCTATAAATACTTAATGTACATACATTTTAGGTTTGCTTACATGTTTATGTTTATCTCATAATAAAATTTGTAAGTTGTAATGAGGTAATCGATAATCATCATTGTCAGTCATTAATTCCACAGAGCCTCCTAAACCCGAAATGCAAACTCAGCAAGAAAAGCATACCATCAGTAGAAATGGTTATCTCGCAAAGATTGATTCCTTCCAGGAAGAGTGTATGTTGTTACACAATAAGTTCCGTAAGAAGCATGGAGTTCCACCAGTTGAACTCTCACAAATGGTAAGCAACACAATTTTCTGAGTATATTTTTAAAAGCGAATCATGAGAATATTTTTTAGTAAGCCGTTCCTGTTTGATTTTATGACGCTTAATCAAACAAAAGAATGACATTCATATCTCTTAGGAATAATTTTTTAATAAATACGCAATATTTGTGAGAGTTTTAAATAATGTCAACAGGAGTACAAAATGTGGACGAGTTTCTTTACTAGGATTGTATATCACATCCCTTCAATGTACACTCAAAGGCCAAAAGTGATGGGATAGCAGTATGCAAACTGAACATTGCTGTCACTTACAGTACCAGTTATGACATGGACTAATCCAAACCATCAAATGCATATGATGGTTGCGACCATACATTTTATCTACTGTCGTTGTGATCATGGCAAGGTGACGAGAACTATTCGAGTTCGAACATGACATGATAGTGGCTGCGCGACGCATTGGGAATGCCATTTCCGAGACTGTTCAAGAATTTAACATTCTGCGATTCACATATGTACAGAGGAATCCTAACCCCAACGGACTGGCGAACTACGACTGTTCTCCGACCGTTCAGAAAGACAAACGGGTCTTCTAGAAACATCAATGAACGTTTCCCGCTACGTCGAGCTGCTTGATAACCATTTATACCTTTTCATGGACTTTCTATACTCCCTCAATGACGGGTCTTCCAGCAGAATTATGCCCCATTTCATCGAATCCAACTGGGTGGAACAGCTTTAGGAGCACTCAGGAGAGTTCCCACGAACGGGACGTGTTGGAGAGGTCCGTCACCGACCAACCAGAATTGTCGTCTGGTCAGAATTATCTATTCTAACTGACAACCCATGAAATCACTGCCACATTCAATGTAAGTGCTTTCAGGCCCATATCTAGTAAGTCAGTGGAGCGTGCTTTAACATCCATGGGTTTATGGTGAAAGAAGGCTCAACAGAGTACCATTGCTAACACGGCACTTTACAGTGAGAAGGCACCGATGAATTGCAGTTACATCGGGCTGATGGAAGGGTCCGCGTGTGGCGGACCTATTAAGTGTAGACCTAACTTATCAACAAGACACCGTATAGGATGCTGGTGCTTCCATACAAGTATAGGGTATTTTACATGGCAAGGTTTGGGTCCATTTCTCCTTCTAAAAACACCAATGAAGGGTTCTCGCTACGTTGAGCTGCTTGGTGATCATTTATACCTCTTGATGGTCTTTGTGTACCCCGCAATGACGGGAACTTCCAGCAGGATAATATTTCATGTCATCGAGCCCATTTAGGAGTATTCAGAAAAGTTCCCACGAATGAGACGTGTTGGAGAGCTCCGTCACCTACTAATACGAGAGATATACGAGTGCCATCCAGACGGCATGGCTCAGCATCTTTTAGCCTCTTGAGTTACTGCTATTCCTCGGGCGAGAGAGGTTCCGACACAGCTATCCTAAGATGTTGGCCTTTGAAAGTAACTTCCTGCCATGTTCTTCGACTTGTTTGAAATTTGTATCCTCATAATTATACCAGTGTGGAATGTCAGTTATCCAAAGAACTGTAATTTAGAGGATACTAATCCTGTAATTGTGGTCGTGCCAAGTGCTGTAGTGGTTTATTTTCGTTTCCTAAGCCATATAGTCCAACTACGTGGAGCAGCCAAATAATTAAAAATAATTGTCTGAAATGAAGGGTCATCCTGTACGGCGATTATGATGCGAATGATCTCATCCCATACGAAAGGCATTGATTCATTTTCAGATGAAATCAATCAGATGAATCAATCGACGCAGGTTTTCAAAAAGCTACCATGATATCACTTCTACTTTTACCTTTTACAATATGGAACTTGATCCAGCATAGTTGTTCTCATGTTCGAAATATAACTTGAAGAATTCCAATGTGACTGTGACTATTTCTCCAATCGATAGTAAATGTGAAAATGGGTGAAGCCGATTTCTGATACGCATAGCGCATTTCTAATGAATAACTATACAGTGAATATATAATGGCGCCTGTATCGGTCAACAATAGCATTTGACTTAATAATAGTGTGTCCTGAGAGCGTTGTTACCATTATTTTTCAGTTCTCTTCTTTATTTTAATAAATTTGTTATTATTCTATTTTGTTTCAGTTAACTGATTTTGCTGATGAATGGGTTCGCAAACTGATCGATGAAAAGCAGCTATATTCTCGACCACAGAAAACATTTGGAGAAAATTTATATCGAATTTCGCATTCGAATAAATCATCATCTATTTCATGTGCGAAAAATTTTATTTTGCTTTTTATAAACGCATTAACAAAGTAAAAATATAAAAGAAATTAATTTTAAGTTTGTAAATAATAATGAAAATTAAACAAGTCAGGCAACCGAAATGTCCAGTACCTTCAGGTCATTAAAAATACGTGGTTATTAAGGAAAGCATTTGGTTGCTAAAAATGTTTTGGTAGCTAAGTTAACGTGTAATTAGCTAAAGAACACCCTTCTTTCCTAATGAAACGTTGACGTCGTTTATGAGCAGCTTTAAATATTTACCATGATGCACGTTTGGTCTGTGCATTCATCCGTCCGTTTGCACGATAACTTGAAGACGGATTAACTTTTTTTAAATTCTGCTTTCAACACCATGATCTACAAGCACTGTTAACTTGATCAGCTGTGTCATTTAAGTACTGTATTTTTGACGTTGGCTTGGTGCAAGAGTCACGCTCTCGCGTCGTTTTAACAATAGACCATAAAATTCATTCAGGTTGGTCGACAAAACTACTTGGAAAGTGAGACCAAAAACGAAGTTAGTTAAAATTGTGTGATCATTTTTGATCGGGTTTACAATTTCTTTTACGTATTATAGAAGGCACGTTGATTGATAATTATATTATTAAGTAATGTCGCGTTACTTGAGCTCTGCATCCATATACAAGTACTGTTGTCCGCACCTGTTAAAATAGCTAAAATACCACTGCTAATAATATGCTTATTCTTTTAAGCCTATTGTTATCAATAGCTCATTGCAACAAACGCGAAATTCCAGCCATGTTATCAAGAACCAATTGATGTTACTTCTACCATAATATAGGGTGTCCCAAATTGATGTATACACTCTTTGAAACGTTATAACTCAGCAACGAAATGAGATAGAAATATAAGTTTGTTGTATTTTATTCCTTAAACTTCCTTAAGCCCGTACATGTTCAAAATGGCCACCTTCTGCCACAGTTCACTCCCAACACCGACATCGAACAGAGCGACTAGCTACTGGATTGTAGCTAATGGAGTATCATTGATGGAATGTTCAATCTGATCTCTTAAATCCGTCAGTGATTGTGGGTTTGGGGCGTACACCGTGTTCTTTAAAGTTCCCCAAAGGTAGAAGTCGAGAGGGGTTAAATCGAAAGATCGAAGCGGGAACTCCGTAGCACTTCCTCTTTGTCCTAACCATCTGTGATTAAATGTGTGATCGAGGTAAGTTCTCACATCGACATGAAAGTGAGGTGTACAAAATTCAACCCTCCAACGTCGTTGAATCTCATTTCCAATAACACTAAGGTATCTAATTACGTTCATTGAATGAAAGTCTTACCGCTATTTTGGTTTATAAACAAATACACGACAATGAACATGTTGCTATGCTTTTCCAGCGCCGTCGGGTATCATACACAACAAAACATATATTTCTATCTCATTTCGTTGCTGAGCTATAACGTTTCAAAGAGTGTATACATCAATTTGGGACTCTCTGTAGTAAAAGAGAGAGGAGAGAGGCTAAGATAGAGAGGGCTGGGTGATGACAGTGTGTGACATCATCTTTTCATTTTGCTTTACCAAATTTTTAGAAAGTGAGATAGTTTATCTAAAGCTTTACTGGGAGTGCAAGCTAAAAATAATTGAAAAAGGCTTCTTAATCTTTCTGAAAATGAAAATAGTCCACTGAAGAATTTCTAGAACATGCTTTTTCAGAAAATTTTCTTAGCAGAAATTTTTGATTATACACCAGGAGAGGATAGAGGATGTTTTGTGGAAGGTGGTTCACGCGGATCATAATGCATAATACATTATTCATCGTACAGAAACTAGAGACATATTTTCTCTGGCTATAAACATCTCTGTTAAAATGAAAAATAGGGAGATGCTCCGCTTGTCCATAAAAAGAAGTGGAGCTTCTTTCTTGATCCATTCTTTTGTAACTGTAAGTATCCACAGTTTACTGATATATATATTTTTTACTTGTATCCAGTCTGTTGTCGCTCCACATGAAATGAAACAATCTTAAAAAGCACACAAAAAATATTAATATTATTCTATGTTTATTGGCTTTTCAATTTTATAAAGGAGATTTAGCACTATAAATCACCCCTTTACAAAATTTACATACATGTACACTCACTCAGCAAAAGTCATGACATACACATCCAATCAGGTTCCCTGTCCGTAATGAGATAGATCCCGCTGCTTCCATTCTCGGAATGCAGGTGCACAGGACTCCTTGATATCAAACAATCATTTTAAGCAAAACTAGCTGCAGAAATGGCAGCACGCCGAGAGTTATCCGTATTTGAACAGGGGATGATTGTTGGTGCCAGCCAGAAGGGTGCCTCAATATCAGATTAGCCAACATCCTGCAATTTTCCCGCACAACCGTTGCAAGGGTCTATCGAGAGTACACACAACGAGGGTTACAACCCGTATCGGACGGCCGAAGGGCCGCCCACGCCTCATTGATGCCAGAGGTGTTCGCTGGGTCACCTGGCTTGCAACTGATGACAGAAGGATGACAGCGGGCCAGATCACCATGCGGTACAACCAGGGACGTCCCACAACTGTGTCTGTGACGAGAATTCAGCGAACCATCGCAGTTGCAGGCTTTGAGAGCAGGAGGCCACGACGGGTGTCACTCTTGACATCTGCACATGGTCAGCAACACCTAGCCTGGGCCAACCAGCATCGACATTGGACCGCTGAGGACTGGTGAAGGGTTGCCTGGTCCGACGAGTAACGGTTTCAGCTGTATTGGGCCGATGGTCGTGTCCAAGTCTGGTGCGGGCCACACAAAGCCATGGACCCCGCTTGTCAGGTGCGGAACACTCAGGCAGGTGGAGGCTCCATTCTAGTTTTGGGGTGTTTTCTCGTGGCACGCAATGGATTCAGTGGTGCATCTGACATCCACTCTGCATTCTAGTTCCTACGTTGATCTGCTTGGGGACCACTTGCATCTCTTCATGAACTGTTTTTACCCCGCGGGCAACGGCATCTTCTATCAAGATAATGCGCTTCCACACACGGCCCATGTGACACAACAGTGGATGGAGAAACATGCTACCGACTTCACGACAATGATTTGGCCTCCACGTTCCCCAGATCCCACTGAACATTTGTGGGACATCAGCAAACGATCTGTCAGGTCGTCACCAACACAACTGGTAAATGCAGCATCGTTATGGAGTGCAATGGAGGTAGCATGGCTTGCAGTGCCTGCGGATGTGTTACGGGGACTGACTGGTAGCTTCTCTTCCACGATGGGTTGCCGCCGCTATCCCGGCCAGAGGGGGCCCAACACTTTATTAGGGAGATGTGCTATGACTTTTGGTGAGTGAGTGTATACAGGGCGGATACAAAAATAAGCCCCCCCCCCCTTTTATTTTCGCAACCGAAGCGGATATGTCAATTTTGATGAATCTAATGAACAGGAAATTGTGGGCGACCTATCCCATGGTGCACTGTTCATCATCCAAAATATGAAAATTAGACACATTCAAATCCTATCTTAAAAACCGTAACAGATACACGAAAAATTCCCATTGAATACTTGTTCAGCATGGAATTCCGAACAAAAGAAAAAAAAAATCCAATATCCAATGAACGGATCACCAACAATCACAATTATTTGTAATTTACAAACATCCACAGTGCATAAATAATTTTACTCCAAAGTTAATCATAATTTGTCACGTAGAAAAATGGTAAGCTAATCTAGAGTGTAGTGCAAGCGATTTTTAAATAAGAATATCTACGAACACAGGGATAGAGTTGATAATAACCCATTTATTTACTTATAATATGTATATATTTCTAGTAGAAGTAATAAATGCAATAGATTCCCTCTGATATGAGGGAAGCGTAAAATGTTTTTGCTTTGTCGTATTAACTTGATAGGCCTCACAATTGATGGCCATGATACAACAAGGGAAAGCTAGTAAACCCTCACCAAAACTATGGCTAAAAGAATTATTATTCTTACAATAATTTGAGCTAGCTATAGTTCAACTAAGCGAATTGCTTCAAACAAAAAAAAGGACACGTGACAAATCTTCTTTGTACATTAATCTTCTAGATTCCTTACTCTTCGTCAAGGAAATCTGGTGGGAAACAAACGTGTACCGCAAAACAGAAAGCGGCTACGCTAATGCATTCCAGGATTTGCCAGTCTTGATTTTTCTAATGCAAAATAAAATTATAGATCGGTTAGAACCCATGATTAATGGAGAGCCGCGCTTAATAATTAACTATGAATTAATTAGCAAAGAATAACTAAGCGCATTGCACTTGGTGGCAGGAAAACTGAGAGATTTAATTTTACATTTAAGGAAGAGTATTGTGTGAGCTTACCTTCAGTTTACAGGAATACTGCTCCCAAATCCTCGCTGGAGAATGCTGAGAGCCCCCAGGGCATAACCACGGAAACTGGTCCCTCGGGAGTTCTATCTTCTGCAATGTTCACTCTGGAAGCCACTACTCGTCGGTAGTATTACTTGTATCCAAACTAGGGTTCGGAAGTCTCTTATGAGGCTGATGCCAGCACGAATTTGTCGCTCAGACACTTGTAGAACGAATATTCGCCAATATTCCTGACAGTGACTACAATCTCCCACTGCTCGGCTAGGCAACCTTCCTTGTTGCGAACTCTCACGTTCGTACTACTGGGGTTGCTATGAAACTTTCTGTATCCTGCTGAAGTGCGTCTTCTTGTTAGGGTTACGCCATCTTCCTTTGCCACGTCAGCAGTTTCGCCGTTCGATACGAGAAATTCCTGTGAAACACCGTCCGGAGCTAAACCAGACGATAAATTAGAACACACATTACAATGTTATAAAGTTCAGTCTGTGTGCAAGGTGCTTTGCCTTTTCTCATTAGATTTGAAGTCCGACAGTTACAATTCGAGACGATGTTTTAACACGTCCGTCTCTCCTGCTCGCCGAGCTCGCTCTCTTCTTTCTTAAAATATCCCACCACCAAGTTCGCCTCCGAAGCCCCTTTCCTTTGCTTATGATGTTTCTTGCAAAAGCCAGTGTTTTTAATAAACCGCTTCGCTTGAGGCTCTTTCTTCTCCATGGATGGCGCAGCGCTACAGCTATCAGATTCAGAATGACTTTCACTATCTCTTTCTTTTCCATCTCTAGCCTCAGTGATGCTTATTCATGACATCCTCCCCCGCCCCCTTCGCGGTTTTGCCGGGGAAATTTGCTTTTGCCCTGTTACTTTAGGCAAATACTGTGATTTTAATTCTGCGTTGTTCTGCGTGGTATCGCAACACATATGTACTTGCTTACTCATACTCCTTGGTGATGGAGGACTTGCATACAAATAACCGAACTCTCTTAGATCATTTGTCTGTTACCGTAAGCAATGCGTCCTTCCCGCTAGCTGAAACCGGTAAGGGCATCACAAAGTCGAGCAAAAATGTATGGTATCTTTAGGGCGGTATTGCTAATACAGTAGTTGTAAGCTGCCAAATGGCTTATGCCTGACTGCCTTGTTGGTCTGACATTTGGGACAGCTATTAACGAAATTAACCACCCCGACCAGAAATAAGTTTTAGCGACTCTATTTAAGGTCTTGAAAATCCCCAAGTTACCAGCAGTGGGATCACTATGCATTGTTTGATTAATGCTTGAGGTAACTTTATTTACCTTAGGTAGCACTAACTTTACTGCAGTATTCGTTTTCTTGTATAAGAGACCCTCCTCTATGAAGTAGGGCTCTTTTAACTTACTTACTAGAGCCTTAGTAAATTTACAATGCTTATAATTGTTTTTAATCTGTTCCACTAAATCGCTTTCTAGAGTCCAATTACTTAGAAACGGAGCTAATGGGGATTTTGTTCCAGGTTCTTCTTAAGCCTCTAATTCTTTTTCAGTTACAACCTCCTTTGTGCTTTTCGGTGTGTCATTTCCCTTTGGGGGACACCCACCTTTATTTGCATGATTTCCCAATAAATTCTCTACAGTATTTTCTCAGTTTTTCGGCCTCGGCCCTCTTAATATGTTCATCCAACATCTATGATGTAGCCAGTGACTTTACGCTTGTCAATATTACAATATCTGGTTTGTTGCTTTGAGTGAAATTATCCGTTCCTATTGTCTAACCCCAGTATATCTTTACACGACTGTTTTCATAACAAGCCTTTGGCATATGTTTTTCTTGACTGTTTGCTGTCCATACTTATATAATTTCTTCCAGCGCAATAATAACTGCAAAATTATAACAGTATACATATTAGTGGGAGCGTATATCTGGCAGTCCGCAATTATGTGTTGAATTGTTTCTCCATTGCATCCACAAAATCGGCATTGTTTCTCCATTGCACCCACAAAATCGGTACCTCACCTCTTTCTATAATACAGGGTGTTCACAAAGTCCGGATCCGACTTCCAAAGGGTCTAACGCGTGAACCGTTTACGTTAGGTGAATGGCCCTCTCCCCATTCAAAAGAGGTTGTTGTCAAAAAGGTGTCATAACAATAAAATCTCTAAATAATTGTTTTCTTAAAAAACACACCTATCCCAAACTTTTGTCACTATTTTATAAATAGGTCAGTCTCTCTCGAGGGGTCAAAGGAGATACACGTGTCTCTTTTCAGTTGTCTAAAACAAACGTTGCGATTCGTACTCGATGGTGAAAACGATACAGCACCGAGCGAAGGACTGCTTCCTCTGCCGTCTTTCTATTGTCTCTCAGTAGACTGTTAGCTCTCCATAATCTCCAGTTACTGCTCACTCCAAGAAAATGTTATGTTCTAATAACTATTAATTCTAAGGAGGAGGAATTCTGTGTTTTCGAGAAGCCCTCTGTCCCCAGTAACAATGCTTCAAAGTAAGCTTCCGGGACAACAAGAACAGACGGCGCATTCAAGGTGCACTGTCATCAGATTGGCTCGCTGACGCATCATCCAGGACGTTCACCAAAGTATGCGCAGCTGTATCTCGATATTCATAAAGATGGCAGGGCGTACTAATAAGAGGTACCGAAAGCTGGGGTTACTTTGGACACACCTGGGTAACTTTGCAAAAGGGAACGAAAGGTTCGTGGTCATCGAAGTTCCCAGGCGGCCGTCGACGATGGAAAACCAGATGAGCTGATCATGCAGAACATTTCAAGCTAAAGTTGGTGACTACTTTTCCCAATCTTGTGTCGTTAAAGCCGGTGTTCCACAGGGATCTATTCTGGGACATGCCTTGTTCAATTTTTTTATCCAGAACGTGCCAACAGAAGAAATGGACACTGTTAGACCACAAAAAGTGATGAATGGCCAAGTTTTGCTTCAAGACATCGAGAGCAGGGTACGAATTGCAACAACAGATTATCAAGTAGTGAATAACCCCACTCAGATTGTTTGGATTGCAGAGCGCACAGACACAAACGATCATGTACATCCACTGCCACGAGTATTGGGGAGAGAAGACGAAAAATTGTCCGCGCGCATGAAACATCTGAGCAACGGGAGGTTCGTGTAGAGCAGGAAATTGTAAAATTACTGAAAATCAATAAGCTTCGTCTATTATTTTACTCTTGAGGTTGTTCTGTTTGCTACAACTGTAATTATTCCGGATAACGCCGGGTGACTCTGCTAGTAGTTAATAAAAACAACATGGCACCATTTCACCATAAAATATTTCTATAGATGCTATATGAAAAACAAACACTTTAGATTTAATTTTATTAAAAAGTTTCTTGCTAGCAAGAGTGGGAGAGCAAATTATTCACATCCGTCACAGCTTGAATATTGAACGTATATAAAAAACTATTGCTTTACTACTTTTTTTTCAGGCAAGACAGCAATGACGAGTTGGTACAGTGAACGTCGTCGTTATAACTTCGATTTAGAAAAACAAAACAGCGAGTACATTACAGGTACAGCGATACAAAGTGATATTTATTAATCCTAAGTATCTATGTACTAAAACTCTTGCGTGTATTTATTTATCTGTAATTCTATCTCCTCCTAGACGGTTTGAGCTAGCGACTTGAAATTTTCAGGGCAGGCTTATCAATAAAGGACCTGCTCTATCGTCAAAAATCAGGCCCCTACGACCCCCCCCCACATCCCCACGTTCTGGGTTTTCATTTAAAATTATCTGCTTTTGCTTTGTAATTCCCCTCAACAGATGGCGCGGGCGGGCGAAGCTGCGGGTAACAGCTAGTAATGAAAGAAGAGGTTATGTGTCTTCCTTCATTATGTTATATCCACAGTTTCCGGTTCTACAGCAAAATATTTATCGTTTAAATCTTTTTCGCATACTTATTGCATGTAAAAGTAACGTAATTTTTCTGCATAAGTTTTATTTGAAGTTCCTTATCAAAATGATGTACCGGGTGGGCAAGAAATAACGTGATGTGTTCAGAGCTCGCTAGCGGGAATTCTATTAGGCCAAATGCAGTACATTTTGGTGTATATACTTAGTGGAACATGCAGTTTCGATTTCTGCAAAAAAATAGTACCAAAAGTCGCCATAGGGGGCGCTTATTTCAAGAAAACAATGAATACATTTGCATAAGCGCGTTCCGTGTTGAGCAATCATGACAATAAAAGGCAAGGCTGAGGATTTTTCATCATTCACGAACGAATGGCCTGATGATGACGCTTACTCTGCCTGACCGGGCGTTATTAGTCAAGTTGTTTCATCAGAAGAGCGACAATGCAAGTGCTGCCCTTCGTGAATTCCGGCGATTGAAAACGTTACGAAGAGGACCGATGAGCATAACTAACTTACAGAAAATGATTGAACGATTTGAATCTACCGGAACTCTAGGAGTGAAACCAGGCCGGGGACGCAAACGAATCAGGCAGCAACACGTTGAAGAAGTTGCAACTGCTGTTGTGGAACAGGAGATGACTATTGTGCAGGGTACCAGCAGTGCACACGCAATAGCACTGCAAACAGATATCCCATATTCGACGGTGAGGAAAATATTGCATAAGATATTGACATTTTATCCCTATAAATTCACACCTGTTCAACAGTTGCTTCCTGGAGATGAACGTACCCGTACTGACTTTTCGTTGAGATTTTTTGCACGTATGGAAGTGGATGATGCATGGCCATGGCAAATTTTATGGAGTGATGAGGCACATTTTTATTTGAATGGTGATATCAATACCCACAACTGCCGTATTTGGGCTGCATCAAATCCACAAGTGTGTCTGCCAACTCCTATGCATTCATAGTAGTATGGTGGGTGCGGCTTGACTGCTTCTTTCATCATCGGCCCGTACTTTTTTGAAGAAATCCGTCCCCGTGGACCGGTGACTTGTTCCGTCAATTCTGCCAGGTATGCCGATATGCTTGAGAATTTTGTGATACCACGATTGCAGGAAAAGGGTTGTCTGGATTCTACCATTTTTATGCAGGATGGTGCGCCACCGCACATCGGACGTCAGGTGCAGCAGATCTTGCGAGAACGTTTTTCAGACAACAGAATAATTAGTCGTGCATTTCCCATGGTATGGCCACCCAGGTCTCCTGATCTCAACCTTGTGATTTTTGGTTATGGGGATATTTGAAAAGCCTTGTGTATCAAGCACATGTTCCTGACCTCTCAACCTTAAAGGATCAAATAACGTTACATATCAGACTAATTAATGCAGATATGCTGCGAGCTGCCGTAGAAAATGTCGTGTACCGCATGCAGCTATTGGAACAGCACACTGGTGGTCATATTGAAACACATTTGGAATTAAAAATAAAACATTATTGTTGTTACTAAAGTTGGTTTGTACGGTATTTGTTCATTTGACAATTTGGTATTCATTGTTTTCTTGAAATAAGCGCCCCCTATGGCGATTTTTGGTACTATTTTTTTTTTTTTTTTTTTCAAAAAATTAAAATGCATGTTCCACTAAGTATATACACCAAAATGTACTGCATTTGGCCTAATAGAATTCCCGCTAGCGAGCTCTTAACACCTCACGGTATTTCTTGCCCACCCGGTATATTCATTATTAGTAACGAACAATTAGTTCAGGATTAATTTTATATCATTTGAATATGTTATTAATTTCGATCAAATGTAAAATGTAATTATTAAAAAAATAATGAGGCTTCTTAGTTATTGAAATTTTACTTATCAAATGTTGATCTAAAACGTTTTACCTTTCACTAATGATCACTATGCTTATTAATAATTTATTACTTTTATGGAAGACCACCATAATAGCATTTGGATACAAGATGCTTATAATTATTCAAAACTATTTATATTTTATAAGTTTTTTGATGTCCAGTTGTTTTCTACATAATGTTCCGGGTTATTTAATAAGGATGGTGCCTAAGTAAAGCTGGTTTGATTTTTAATGGAACTGACATAGAGAAATCATATTGAAATAAAAAGATACAAAAAAAATCATAAGGTTCTTATGGACATTACAAGTGTTGGATATGAGCAACCAGAAAGACAGCAGATGTCTAAACTGTAGTCCATTTTTTCCCGAACATATTATATCCTCGCAACATATCCTCGCAATTAGCTCAATTGTGCCTCAGTTTGCATTTCTTCAAATCATCCAGTTGTTGTGGAAATGGGGAAACATCCTTGACGTATCCCTAAAAAAATCGCAGGGTTTTAATTCAAGTGATCGTCAAGGTCAGAATCGGCAAATCTTACACACACACATACACAGATGAAATTTATAATTACCAGTAATTAAATTACTTATAAATTTATCAGTTCATGTAAATTTCTCGTACAACTCTGCGGTCGGCCATGATGGCATCAAACGTGCAAGGCGAAAAGATCGGTCCGCAAAACAAATCCATGACCTGAGACATTAAGCTCTTGCAAGAATAGCTTTAATAACCGTGAACTCTGTTCCATTTTAAAAACCGTCAGTCCTCTTTAAGACACCCTGAAGATTAAACAGTGCTGATTAAACGATTACTTAAGAAGAAAAGTGTCTTACATATATTCAGAAATTATACTCATTTTGCCATCTTGGTATTTAGCTGAAGGTAAAGAGCAGATAGAGAAAAATTACCTCTTGATCACTGTCGGAATAGTCATGTTCTGTTATTTTGATTACCCTGCTTAGCGCGCAGAAATAGTATTTATATATTATTACAATAAATTTCAATTAAAAGTGCAATATTGTATGCTTGGATATTAAAACTAACAACTGTCATTTATTTTCTTCGTTAGATCGCATTATATTTACCACACGTCATTAGCAAATTTATGAATGGCATAAAAATTTCGGACCATGTATTTCCATTTGCGTATGCAATTACACACATAAACAAAAAAACGTTTTGTGGATATCTTGGTATTCAACAGTTGTTCTTAGGTAATTAAAACATTCTGATTAATAATACGCAAACCGTTTCTCTCTATCACCTCTCGTTTTTTAGATATTTGATATGAATGGTTTATATAAGTCTACCATTGTATGAAGGCAATAAACTGACAGACAGAATTTTAACTGGAAAATTTATTGTACCAATGAGTTCTAATGAATCTGACATATGACATACATGGTGTTAGAACAATATTAACTTAATTTAAACCAAATGTATTAGTGTTAATACATTTGGTTTAAATTTCTTAACTGAAGACTTGCGTTGTGCTGAACATTTGGTAAATAAAATGGCGATATCTTCAAAACCTGAGGTGATAGAGACAAACGGTTTTCAGATTTGAAATCAGCATAACAAACTACAATAGAAAAAGTTAACACCATGTCAGATATCTACAGCTTGTTTACGAGTGTTATCTACGAATTTTTTTATACCACCTATAAATTTGATTATGATGTAGCGGTTGTTTGTTGAACCGTAGGCGGAATTTACGTTGCACTTGAACAGTGCATTCACACTTTGCAGCTACTGCTTACATCTGTATAAAACAAAACTTCTGCAGCGTCGCTTGTTTCTATAAAAAAAGAAACCACGCTGCTGAGTAGCATTGAATATGGGCTTTTAAGACTTTGAACTTTCCTCTATCTAGTGATATGTGGAATTGTTTCTGTCTTTTATATTTTGTTTGGAATAAATATTTGAAAACTACTCCATCTTTCTGAATAACTCTGTATTAAGGCAAACAATTAATTTGCAACAGTTGATTTACTGAGCAACGGGGAGGATGTATTCATGTCATTTACACCTATCACTCCCAAAGATGCCTTTTGAATTCAAACGGATAACTTGTATACCTTGGCCCCACTAAGGCTGAAATAAAATCGAAATGCGCATACTTTAGTTTTGACGTTTCACCGCGTTGCTCCCATTCACCATAAGAAATAAAGTTTCTCTTCAGATATTTGTTTTGTAAAAAAAAATCATGAAATTACTACTTGAATAATATTACAAATGACTAAAAAGTATAGATGAAGGAAGGATGCCACTTTTCCACAAAAGAATTTTTATGGGAGGCAATAAAGTCTGGGAAACCGAGGGTTGCTGGGGCATAAGTATTTAGTGTTGTAACCTTTGAAGATAGATTTGCAATCACCTATGCAAGTTTTGGTTCTCCTAACTAAGCTAATTAAGGGTTTATTTTTCAAGAGGGTGTAAGGGCCTTGGCTAATGAAGTCTAGCACTCCCTGAATGTAAGTAGATCTATCCAAGATGACGATGTGGTTGCTTTTATCGTCTTTTACATAAAAACAATTTTTCCTTTTTAGTTTTTTAACTATGTTCCAAGTTTCTTTATACAAATGTGAATTTTTGTCTAATTCTGTTTGCTGGATATTCTTAAAAAGTTGAGTTCTACATAAAATTTGAAGTTCCTTATTTTGACTATTACCTAGGTGTTGTGAGCCACCACAAATATCACTTAAAATTGATATAAGGTCTTCCTTATGGTTAGGTACCGCAAATTTAAGCCCCTTGTTTAGTGTGTCTAATTCCTTGTTGGAAAAATTGGTGGGAGACTTATTAATTACTAAGTTAGTAATGTGTGGCAGATGATTTCTAGTTTTGGATTTATCGCTGAAGTTTCGAATAAACTCAAATTTGCGTTTGATCTTCCGGGTTTTATTAAAAGTCTTGTGATTGTTAACAAGATGTACCTTGGTCATGAATTTGTCTAACAGAGTGGGGTGTAGACTATGGCACAGATCTTTATAGGTTTTGAATGTCTCTAACTCTGTGTTAGCCAGATCAGAATATGTCTGCTTAATAACTAAGTTTAAGTAATGTGTCTGGGCTGAAGATACGACTTTCTTGAGTAGCCTAAACCATTGATATGACCGAGTTTACTCCATTTAAGATTTTTGATGAAGTTAGGTATGTAATGATTGTCTCTACATTGTGAGAGGAAATAGATGTTGGATTTGAGAGACTTGATTTTAGATTTTAGTTTAAAGAACTTATTGCATAAAGGGGAAATATGCAAATTTCTTTCTTTCTTTTGTGGAAAACTGGCATCCTTCCTTCATCTATACACAAGTATCCACAGATCATAAGGTCAGTTATATTTTATATATTTTTTAGTTTTGGCTAAAAAGTAACTTGTGATATTTGTAACTTATCTCAGTTCATTTTGAAATTATAACCCATTGATAACTGTTCGACCATTTTTATCGATATCTTTCGAAAGTAAATTCTAATAAACATTAGAGGTTACTAATTTGCTGACAGCATTGCCATCTCTTGTCGAGGTATATAATACAGAGTGTCCGAAATTGATGTATACACTCTTTGAAACGTTATAACTCAGCAACGAAATGATATAGAAATATAAGGTTTGTTGTATTTTATTCCTTGAACTTCCTTAAGCCCGTACATGTTCAAAACGTCCATCTTCTGGCACAGGACACTCCCAACACCGACGTCGAACAGAGCGACATACCGACTGGGCTGTAGCTAATGGAATATCCTTGATGGAGTGTTCAATCCGATCTCTTAATTCCGTCGATGTTTGTATCTTTGTGACGTACACCGTATTCTTTAAAGTTCCCCAAAGGTAGAAGTCGAGAGGGGTTAAATCGGGAGTTCGAGGCGGGAACTCCGTAGCACTTCCTGTTCGTCCTATCCATCTGTGATTGAATGTGTGATGGTGGAAAGTTCTCACATTGACATGAAAGTGAGGTGGAGCCCCGTCTTGTTGGAAGTAAACCTCATTTCCAACCTCGAAGCCCCGTCTTGTTGGAATATCATTAAGACATGGAATCATGAGTTCCAACATTTGCAGGTAAGTCTCACCGCCATTTTGTTTTATATACAAATGAACGTGTTGCTATGCTTTTCCAGCGTCGTCTGGATCATACACTTATATTTCTATCTCATTTCCTTGCTGAACTATAACGTTTCAAAGAGGTATACATAAAAATTGTCCTGCATTTTTTCTTTAGTGGGAAATTTTAAATACAAGCATCCAAACAGACGCTTTAGATTAAAGTTACCCTTTTAACGCGGATTGATAGCAGCTTGAGCATGCGCACTTCGTTTTTAGTTCATAGACAGGGTATAGTACTCTAATACATTAAGAATGGATGTCGAAGTTTTGTGGGCAAATGCAATGTATTTTTTCTTATTTTTTAATAATGAAGTTTAAGGAATTTATATTTCGGTTTTGCAATATGAATATTAATTTTATGCTTTTTTCACAACGGTTCATAGTCATCATATTCACCATTCAGATATTGCAAAATGTCATCAAAAGGGAATGCTGGGTATATCAGCTGGTTACCAAATTAACTTAAAATGAAATCATGTAAAAATTTAAGAGCAACACTTTTTTTAAGATTGAAAACGCAGTTTGAAGAAATGATTCATTAACGCAATTCAAAAAAAGTTTGATAACATTGTGGATAAAGGCGGTAACAGAGCTGCATAACTTTTTGTACAAGACATTTATTTTTGAGTTATTTTTCTGAAAAATGGTCACTGTGTGACCGAAATAAACATACAAGAATAAATACGTAAAGCTTTCGTGGATAAGATGTATACTTTTATTACTATTAGCTTATTAAATGGCCTGTTGCTTTGGTTATTGTTAAGAAACATGGATATCTTGTAATTTAAATTTTGGAAAGTATTCGAACTTAATTGAAGTCAAATTAAGTGCATTTAACGCGATAATGCACTTCTGTTAAGCAATAATATTTATTTATAGAAAGCACTTGAATAATATTTGTTACTTCTGATTTAATTATAGATCATTTTACACAGATTGTTTGGAAAAGTACAAAAGAGATCGGTTGTTCAGGTGCCATCAACAACAAGAATATCGAAATCATCATCTGTTATTATTATCCACCCGGAAATTTAGTAGATCAGTTCATGAATAATGTTCCAAGATCAGGCTCAAAAAATTATCAAGATTGAAATGACATGCTTAAGCATAACAATATGACATCCTTTATTTTATTTTTTTATTAAAGATTAATAGTTTTTGTATTTCTTCTAGACATTGATGTGCATATTTCCATAAGGACGATTGAATTATAATTTAAAAATAGGAATAAACTTTTTATTTTAGAAATAATACACTTTATTGTACTTACCCAAATTTATAATAGATGATTTAGTTTTAATGTTAACAGTATATGATTAAAAGTGCATCTAAAGAAAAAACATTTCCTTTTTAGTAAATACTATTTTAAAAAAGAGAGGGGTAGACATTTTAATTATAGGCGTTGGTCGTCTCTGAATTTTTATACTTTGGGAATATTTAGGACATTTTACTTTGAGATGTGTTCTATTCAGATTAATCCACAAATCAGTGAAACAGTGCAAATTAAATTGCAAACCCGATTTTGAACTTATGACAAAAGGTCGAAGACCCTTCTTGTGTCACTTCTAGGGTAAAATGACAAATTAAAAACTTTCAAAAAAGTAAATAACCGAAAATATTTTATAGTGATCACGACGATAGCCGAAAAAAATATGTCATGTTTCATCATGTAGCTTTTTCACATTGCTTTCGTATTTTTTCACGAACATTTAGTACATTTTCACGAACATTTAGTACGATTTCACAAATATTTAATTCGTATTTATAATAAACGGTCTAAATTTACAGAACATTACAGACAATGATCAATTATATACAATCATTCACTCGTGAATCAGAGGCTGAGGCCAGAAAATGTAACTGGTGAGAAAACTGTGACGTCATTTTAACGCGGTCGAAAACGCAGCTGCAGTTAATGCTCCTATGCCTAGCCGGTTAGTCCTAACCAGAAGAGAAAACAACCTTGTTTCTGGTCCTAACCGAGAAAAAGACAGTTAGTTCAGTGAGAAATTCTCGCTAACTCTTCTCACCGGTGAGGGTTTTAAACCTCAGCCAGAGAATTTTCTGTGTAACACGAGAGGTCTTGATCGCGTCGAGAACTCGTCGGCCTCGCCAACAGGCTATTTAGGCCATGAGATGAGATGGCGATTCAGGTGAGATGACGTAATCACGAATGAAGATGTAAAGCAGCCATCGAGATTTAATACTAACGGTTTGGATTTAATTTGTATTAGACCTCGATAGAAGCAGCAAACGACTGATAGTTGAAGTAGAAAACTGAAAAGATACGGCAAAGATAAGTAAGCAAATATTGAAGCAACTTTTTTTAGCTATGTTTATGGCTGCATCTATTAACCAATCAGAATCGCTGACACAAAATGCAGTCGTAAAAGTTTCGTGTAAGCGCTTCTGGTTGGCTAATGGATCCAGCGATAATGTAAAATCTGCTTCAATAGAGGGGCGGCACCAACGTCATCAAGTGACGTCACGGTGGTGTCATGAGCCCCTCGAGTGGCAAAACAAGCTCGATTACATATGCGATACATGGTGTTGTCATGGGCTTGTTTACGCTTTAAAACGGTCGGAAGTATCATGAATGATTATTACGAGGCTTAAAATAAGAATTTAAAGCATGACAATCAGCGAAAATTAGGAAATAATGGAATCTCGGATCCTGTTTGAGGAGGATTCAATATTTGTTCGGCTTCCACCCGAGAGCTCTGATCCATTTTTCTCTTCATTTTTCGTCTTTGCTTGGAAACGTATAAAACTACATCCCTGAACCCTTCCCGTGCCACGCAGCTTTTAACTATATATTAATTTGATTGAAATAGATATAGTTTTAAACCATACGTAAATTTATTGAATTTTAGCTTAAGCGTTTCGAAGCTTTCGCGTGTTCCGAAAGGCATTTCATCAGTCGGTCACTCATTTTTTGAACATCAAGGCATGTTGAATTTTTCTAACTTTGTTAGATATTGTAGATTGCGTGAGATAGTTATTATATTGCGATTTACAAATCACCCATTAAATTATATTTTACAATATTTTCAAACGGGTTCAAATTGTAAAGCACCTACAACTTGTACAAGAAATCGATTTATATTTCATAAAACACCATAAAATTTAAAAACTCTTTTCCCATATAATACCTTTTGTGTGTGAAATGAATTACCTGATCATTTACAAAATTCTATTTTTAACTTTAAATCATATACGTGTATGTTAAAAAGTTGCAGATATTTTAACCGTAATTTATATGTTTATTTTAAATGAGAAGAGAAATAGTTGATTATTAATGTTGGTTTTAAACTATTTTTTTCATTTTAGGTGCGATTTTAATTTTTTATCATATTTCATTTGTAATTGTAATTATTTGTACTGTTTATCGTAATTATTGGTATTTATTTTACGTTTTTTAATTGAAGCTATTTATTTTACGCTTTGTTGATGCAGCAAAATCTTCGAAATGATTAGCTAAAAATCAATAAATTTAATTATTGTTTAAAGTAAACCCTATCAAATTAATTTTCACTATAGCAATACAACACCCTGAGATCATGAATATGATTTATTAATTTGAGAAGAAAAAATTCACCGATTCCTTGTTATTTTAATAGAGAGATACGCCAAACTTGCTCAAAAGTATACAACCGCCACTCATTTTGCCACTCCAAATGCTTTTAATTTCATGGATAGAGGGGGCAGATATCACTCTGACGTCATGTGCCGCCCCTCTATAGTTGTTTACTTATGTAAATGCATAAAAAATTGATCATTGCCTATAATTGTTCTGTAAATTTAGACCCTTTATTATAAATATGAATTAAATGTTTATGAAATCGTACTAAATGTTTGTGAAAATGTACTACGAGGGGAGATCAAAAAGTAAGTTGCACTTCCACGGTATAGTCATTTATTACACCACCTATACAAAAGCAACACGGCTATAGCAGCATACAATGTAGGTTCACTTTTCCACATAGTCCCCAAGAGACCCTAAACATTTATTCGAACGATCAACCAACTTTTCGATTCCGGATGCATAGAAATCTCCTCCAGCGTTTTGTAACCACACGGTGACAGCCGCTTTCACCTCCTCATCGTTTCGAAATCGTTGTCCACCGAGTTCCGTTTTGAGCTTACCGAAAAGATGAAAGTCGCATGGCGCTAAGTCGGGACTGGTATGGAGGATGTTGCCAAACCTCCCACTTGATCGCTGCAGCAGTTCGCACGTTTGCGGGCCTTGTGAGGTGTTGCGTTATCGTGCAACAAAATCACACCGGCGCTCAATTTCCATATACAACAGTGATTTCACGATGAATGTTCGTGCAATTCACCCGTTTGGCCCATAGAAGTCGGATTGCTGCTCGCACCTCAAGTTTGGAGTGGACATCCAGTTGACGCGCCATTGCTTTTAGCCCGCTAGTCACACAAAACACGACGGGAAACCACAGCAACCGTCCTATCCGACGTCTGCGCAGTTAATGTCCCTTTCTCCGCTTTGCCCAAGATTGCGACACACAGCGCGCTCCTGCGGCGAATTAGTGCAACTTACTTTTTGGTCTCCCCTCGTAAATGTTTGTGAAAATGTACTAAATGTTCGTGAAAACGTACGAAAGCAATGTGAAAAAGCTGTAAAAATACGAGGTGCGATCAAAGAGTTCCGGGACTGGTTGTGCATCTCGCCAACAAATGGCAGCACAAGTCCACAAATACCGAATACATGTATTCGGTAATCTGTGGTCATAACATTCATAAATCAGCTTTTCAAAGGATTTGGTTTTTCATGTGCATTGGGAACTAAGAAAATACCACTATTGTAACTATTGTACTTATGTGAGGTCGTCTGCGATTTTATCATGGACATTTAATTTGAGAACGAGCACATTCGAGCAAAGAACAATCTGAGGACGTTCGGCTAAACCGACCAGATCTATGACGTGAAAAAACTAGATGCTCCATCACAACAAAGCACCCTCTCAACGAGCTCTCCTCATACGTGAGTTTCTTGCGAAAAACAGCATGATTTTGATTTTGCTTGCACACCCACCCTGTTCGCCAGATTTGGCTCCTGCAGGCTTTGCCCTCTTTCCGAAAATGAGCAGATTCCAGTGCGAATCGCAGAAGGTGCTTGATTTGTTTCAACAAAAACACTTCCAGAACATATTCTTGAAATGCCAGGAACGCTGGACTCATTGTATGACTTTGCAAGGGAACTATTTTGAAGGGTTCCTGTATAAATGTATTTACGAGTAAGTAAGTGGGTAAGTAAGTAAGTACTTTCTCTTTAAATGAACCTGTCCTGGAACGTTTTGAAACCATGTCACGATTGTAAATGAGTATACGCAGTGGAATTAAACGAGACAGAGGGAATGTCGTAGCCTAAACGGTTTAACATTAATAATCTATTTATTATGGATGAAAGTCATTATACATACAGCATAAGACAGTAAATGAAATAAAGATAATACTAGGGGATAAACAACACTTTAATGAATTTACCACGTCTTTTAGACGTTTAATGAAAAATAGTTTAAATTAATCAAGTCCTTTAGATTACACGTGAAGTTAAAACTACAGTGACTACACTTCATCAATAATTATAATGAGACAATTAATGGCGTGACTTATTTTCTCCATGGACGGTTCGATATAATTTTCTGTAAGAGTACTATACTCAATATCAGTCCATTTGTAGAAAATACCCACATTAATTAATACTAGTCAACGAGAAAGTATTTCTTACTCTTCTTACACGATACGGAGAGAGCATAGAATTGATTCGTCAGCATATGTTTATGATTATCACGGATACAGCGCACAGTGCGACCGATTGCCAAACAGCTGGCAAAAACTCGAAAAATAAAAGTGTCTAGGTAAGATTTTTTTAGCATGCAGTTGGCTAGAGGGATCCTATAAGAATTAAAAATGGTTAAGAGTAACGTCCTATACCCCAAATTCTTTCTTTATTTTCAGTTGGAGTTTGGCCTTTTTTCAAGCGCACTATTGGTGTAGTTATTCGGCAAAACCTTCAAACGTGTGAAAGCGCGTGCAGCAAAGAAAATCTAATAATACCAAATGGAATGTACGTTTGAAGGTTAGTAAAATACGTAAAAAATTTTGTAAATGTCATTTCTTTGACAGAAAATTTTTAGCAGCACAATAATAAGGGTACTTTTTTTCGTTTTTTTCCAATAAAATTTGAGTTTTCAAATCAAATGACAATAAAACGCTGTCGAATGCTGTCTTCTAACCTTTTGGAGGTTACTTGGAAAAGTATTAACTATCGATTAAGCCAAAATTCAGCTGCTACCTCCTGCCACTTGAATTGTTATGGGTTTTTTTCTAAGGATGCTTTGCCCAAACCTCCCAGTCAAAAATTTAATCGTATTGAAATTTCCGTACTTCATGATGCAATAAAAATCTGAAAAAATTCAGCAACATTTGGCATGCCTTAAACAACAATTATCAATAATAATGTTGCCCAAAAGTTATTAATAAATTGTTTAAACAAATAATTATTCAACAATTTTTGCGATAAGCTATTATTTTTCTTAAACAAATCGAATGCGTTAATTTTTCAAAAAACCCATATGATTTTTTTCAGAATTTTCTCTCAACTATAAAAATAATATTATTTTTAGGTTCCAGTATGTCCACTACTGTTGATTTACCAAGGTTACAATTATTCCAAGTAATAAAAGATATTTTGAAAGATGATATCAACGTGACTTATGGAAGGATCGAAAACTTTTTGTCTGAAAACCAAAATGCGACTTATTATTTATCAGAAAACGAGAAACTGCAAATATCAGATTTGGTGTATAAGATAAAAACAAGATGGGATTCAAGTAATAGGACTGAAGAAAAATTTATAAGAAAAAATTATGATTGGTTGAGTAAATTATAATTCTGACAGAAAATTCGTAATCAGCGACCCCAAAACCCTCAAAAACGATATGTAACTTGATTATGATAAATAATACATGATATTATACCCCAGTGGGTGGTCGATTAGGGGTGAAGGGGGTGAATTTCCCCCATTTGACATAAAATTTGTAATCAGCGACCCCAAAAACCCCTAAGATTCCATTTTGGAGTGAATTACTTGAATTTTCGAATGTTGGCCAGCTTTTTGGCAATCGGCCGCACTGTGCAGCGTCCCAAGCCATTTATGGAAATTTCGCATGAGAGAATGGAAAAGGGGGTCAAATTTGAAATGTTGGTAGCCCTGGGATGCTAAGGCATATTGGCAATACAATATAGGATTCTGCATTATGTCTTATTACACTTTTCAGAGATAGGTCATACTGACATCTAAACATACTATCGTTAACTACATTTAATTTCATCAACCATAGCAACATACAAATACGATCGACTGATTGTTCGCACATGTAAGCAAACAAACAAACCAAGTCTATTTCACACACGTATATAGTATAATGCCCCAGCTTAGTTTTGCAGTCGTGCCCCTCCTTGTCCGTCGTAGACCCCTGTCACGGAAATCGAAACCAGAGGCGATTCCCGGCGACACTGACTGCTTTTACCGCTCGCGGATATTCACCCGTTCTAAGGCGGGGGAGGAGCGGGGCAGGCAGTGTCGTCATACCAACCAACACGCCAGAGCCAATGAGGTCGCAAGGAGGCTTCGGGACAGAGGCTCGAAGCTTTCTTGGCGGGAGATTTTGAGCTTGAAGAGGAGAGTGACCCGGACGACGGAACGGACAGGAGTCCTGATGAGTAAACTCGGATCCAACGAAAAAGGGCTTTTTGTCGTCGCCTCGACCAAACAGGAACTTGCGGAGCAACAGCCGAGCGGAGGCAACGGAATGTCGGAGCGTTTCCAACCTTCAGAAGTTCCTGCGAGAGCGGTGTTCCAGTCTGCACGAGGCAGAGCGAAAGCTTTCAGTGGAGTTCTCCGGGAAGAACACACTCTGTTCCGGGAGCTTACTTTGTAAGTACTTTAACTTTATCTAATTGTGACCCCCGTGCTTTATCGCCCATATTCAGTGATTTCTTCCGTCGGGAGTTCGACGGGCGAGCGACGGTGCGAGGGCGTTTTCCCGGAGGATTTAGTGCTTACCTATCCTCACAATATGGCTTCGCATATGTGGAGAGGGAAACGTAAAGGTCGTTACGGAACTTTACGCATGTCCGAGTGTGGAAAGTGCTATAGTGTTTGTGTTTAAAGCAATGGAAGGAGTGTTAGCCCGTTTCTTTACCACTTCAATTGTGTAACCGTTTTGCTTTATTTTTATTTGCAGTTATGTCCCGCCAAGGCGGTTTAATGAATGTATTTAAATTTGCATGGTTACCCCACTAAGACTTTTTCAACGTTAGAACTCGGATAAGCCGGTGTATTTTCTTTTATTCCGTGTGTGGACTCTTTCGGTGATTAACCGATTATGTAACCCTGTGATACGGACTTATTCATTTCCCCTGATAAGACTGTTTAAACTTTCTCTTTACGGAGTCAGGCTGGTTTTGTAAGACTTTAACTATATTATTGGATGTTTTTCTGTGTTTACTCCCAGCCTCAAGTCATGAACCTTTTCATGTATTCCATTTCATTTTTCATGTGTTGCTTTGATAGAGACCACCATAAGTGCTAATTGT
>JAHWFO010020083.1:43982-111346 GCA_023313115.1 Rhysida immarginata
TGTTGGGTGTAGCATTATGCCACCTGAAGATCTTTTCAGATCTTATAAACCTGTGGAGGCAATACCATCTGCCCCGCCACTTCAAAAGTGGGTGGCCAAAGCGGGTAGGTGTCGGGAGTTAGCTTCCGACCAGCGAAAGCTGTGGGCCAAGTTCATGTTGCCTCGTTAGAGGTGTTTTTCAAGTTTTTATGTTGGGTGTAGCATAATGCCACCTGTAAGATCTTTTTAGATCTTAACTCCGTAGAGGGCAATACCATCTGCCCATCTGCTTCAAAAGCAGATTACTCTTTATCTTTATTGTAGGATTTTGTAGAAAATAAGGGTATAGTTATTTTCGTTATATTCTTCCAATATTTGTTTTAAGGAAGGAGATTTTGGTTAACGGTTGTGTTACGAAGTGTATACCGTGTATTAATGTAATTTGCCGGTCAAGCCGGTGCAAGGTTGTTTTGGTGTAATTGCTTTAATTTTATTTACTTGCTTTCTTTATTAGTTTTGCAAGTTACGTGTTTGCGTTACATCTAGTTTTGTAAGGACTTATTGCTTATTTTAGTTACAGGTAGTTAACTATTGCTACCGTTTATTTTTGTTATTCGTTTGGATAAGGTCTACAGTTTATGCCTAATTATTTATATATATTGATGTAGGATCTATTTAATTTTTCTTATTCCCTGACCATTGACTTTTGTTTATGTTTTTGTGACATTTACTTTACTTTTATTAAACGTTTTTATTTAACCTTACCCTGTTTACGTGCATTTGTATTTCCACTGCGCTTGATACTTTTGCTCTGCATTTACACGTTACAACCCCATAAGTTGTGGGTGATATGTTTAATAGAAACCTACCTGTGACTGGTATATTATTGCAATGACGAATTATTCGGCTACGAGTATGAATAAAAGAGACTTTATTTAGCAATTTTATGAATGAGATGATTTGAATTTTTGGCCGTCACCCTTTGTTGTATACTGCTGTGGACAGCTGTGACAACGTCTCCTAAAGATAAGGCCTGAGCCGTAACCACCGAGAGAGAAGGCCTCTGCGATGAGAAGTAATACATTGTTACATTGTAACGCTCCGATTCCGGGCAGCGTACAGTACAACCGAATTAGTGCTTTCCTAATCGATAACTAAGCGCTGATTCAAAAAAAAACCAATTCCCATATTCATCAGTTAACCGCTAATATATGCTTAATTGTCTAACTACAAGGTAATGAAATACTCTTTACGCCAGTCCTTTAGAAAAACAAAACTGTGCTTTATTCTTCTGAATACAGATCCTAATCATACATATTTCTCAGATCGACGACTTTATATTGGTTTTCGACAAGGTCATTCTTTTTAATTTTTCTCATTACAACCCTCATTCTTCATGTAAAATTGGCGTTATCTTTAAGCTCTAAATCCTTGATGCACTACATACTACCTTGTCTTCTGTTGATTCTAGTTCTTTATACACAGTCCTTGGGGAGGTCTAAGTCGGCCTTTTCGCACAATTTCGTTCGAAAACAAAAAAATTATATTATAATTTTCCTTAATATATAATGTTCAAAAGCAGAAACATTATTACATATCTGTAAATCATCAACTGAATTCATTTAAAGGTTCACTCATAAATTAGACAAGCATGCGACTTTCATTTAGAATTACAAAACGTCTCAATGACATTAAAAGGTTACGTCGTCCTTATTACACTCCAGGTAGGGATTAAATCTAATTCTTAGATATTTATGGCTTAAATCGTGGCTTTTTAAAGATTATCTTCTATTTCTATAGGTGCTCGTCTTGTCGTTCCTTAGGTTAGCGCACAGTCACAATTTAGTCAGCTACTAGACTTTTCTGTCTGGGGAAAGGTAAGTCGACGGGGGAGACAGGTAAGTCAGAGGGATGGGGGGGGGGGGGACATTTACTTTGGTATCTGGTTAATAATATTAGTATAGGTTAGGACCGCCGATCAACTACCTACTTCTTAATTCCATCTTTTCAGAGAATCGTCGAATGGATTTTTGGTGGAGTTTCGTCGAACGGGACTCTCATCAAGGTTTTCATCAACGTCGCCGAATTGCTGCGATGTGCCTGGGGTCTTTGTTAGATTCCTGCCCTTCCAAATTTTCCTGCGCTGGTATTGTGGGCTGGATATCCGTACACCTATTCAAAACCAAGAAGACACACGGCAGAATGTTTTCCATCATAAAGTTTATGGCCCAAAATGACTACCACCTTACCGGATTTTCCAAATGTTCATCGTTTTTGTTAAATCATCATCTTGTCGGGGCTTCGATTGCGATCCTTCATTGGGTCACCTTCTCATTTGCTCCTAGCCTAAGAGCCTAATTCCAGAGTTAGGGTTGTCCTATAAACTCACTTTGGTTAATGTTAACTATCTGCACAATCGCAAACGCAAGTCCCACTCTCGGCGTTCTGTCTACGACGTCCCCCTCCGGGGGCAAATAACTGATATATACCCCTACCTATTTGGTTACAGGGGGCAGTTGGTTTCCCCTCGGCCGGTTACAGGAATCGCGACAATTCAGTTTGCGGTTTTAGTCATCGCGCGATTGTGCAGATAGTTAACATTAACCCTCACGTTTTTGTTATTTTGCCAACGGAATGGCGATACAATTTAAATTTCCACAAGGTTAAATGCTCTCAGCGTTGGATGGGTTCGCGAAATCCTGTTGATCCCTTTATTATTTTGGCTCTCTTAAGGAACCAGTCTTTCTTCGTGTTCGGCGCCATTCCCCCATTCCAACTCAGCCAAAAAATATCTAAGTCCTCTTCCTCATCGCCCAAGAGAGAAAAAAAAATTCCATACCCTCTAATCAAGCTAACAATGTTCACACATCACGAGTCGATTATCTTCAAACAACAATCACTTGTATTTTCTCCTTGGTTTAATTAAACAATGCCTTTTGCGTCTTCAACAATATCTATACTTAGTTTTTATAATTTTTTGTGTAACGATTTCTTTTTAATCTTATTTTATTTAATTTCTTATATTCATTTCTGCAGCTTGAAGAATACCCACTTCCAAATCGGGACACCTCAGATTCTCGGGGTTGGCTGACAATATAACGAAACTGCGTTCCCTGTAGGTCATCGTCATGATCCACAGAAAGCTCATTTCAAAAAAAAACACACAACAAAATTCCGCGCGCGTTGGAAAATTTTGTGGGTGTTACAACATCATCATGCGAAGACATAATTTAGGGCTTATTATTGGTAGAAATGCGATTAAACATATCTTCGGATGATGATGTAACAATGTATGACGTTTTCGCGTTCAGGCAACACCTCCTAGAAAGAAAGCCTCACAACTGAAAAGTCATACATTATTACATCATCATAAGTCGACCAAATTTAGGGCTTACTATTGGTAGAAATACGATCAACAATGGTCGAATTATGATGATGTAACAATATGTGACGTTTCAGTTGTTTGGCATTCTTTCTAGGAGGTGTTGATGATGTAACAATCCGAGAAATAGCTATGACATTACGTATTACTTTAGATGGCGACCTTTGTACGAAAAGGTGTAGTTGGATGCTTGCGGAGATTATTGAAGCACTTTTGAGGGGAAAAGATGTCCCAATAATGCTATAGTAAGAGATGGTCGAAATAAAATGAATATTGAGTGTTCGCCATCAATTGATGACAAAGTCGCAAATCCCATATACTTCACGGGAATTTTTGACATTTCCCTCTTGCTAATTTTTTTTAATATTTGGCGATTCCGGAATCAAGTTAGTCACTGATACCATATATATAAAGAAGTGTATGAAAAGCATTTTATAAAACAGAGATAATAAGAATTCATTAAAAAAAAATTCATGGTAAGAAATTTGTTTATCAATTCATCGATTTTAAGGACCATAATGGGCCTGAAAACATCAACAATTCAATTAGCATCGAGACAGCGGTGATCGTTGCTATCATTAAAGGCTACGGCTACAACAGTTTTTTGCTTAGCAGAAAATTTGCTGATCGATGAATTGATAAAAACATTAATGAAGTTCCGATGCCTAAGCATGATCGACGTTAAGAATAGTCAGTCGCAATTCCTTGACACTATTAAGTAGAGGAAGATTCAAATCAATCTGGATGAAAACAATTTAAAGTCAGATAAAATAAGATTTTTGAGTACGGAGGGTTGGCAGGAATGAAAATGAACGATTGTGAAAAATTTTGGTAGGAGCGCCGTACTATTTCAAGGATGTTAATATGCAAATTTCTAAATACATGCTTCCTGTGAAGTGTTCTGAAAGTTAGATTGTTGAAAAAAAAAACATGCCTTTCCCAAAATTAGATCTCATAATAAAAAGCAAAGTTCAGCAGCTTTTACAAATGAAATGGTCAATTTCAAAAAGAATTCGTCAACTAAGACGTTCAATTGCCATTGTACAAGTTTCTTCTGAAAAATTTGAAAAACATTACCATCGACAAAATGTGGTTCTATTTAACATGCTGCAGGGGACATAGAAGAGTTTTTTACAGCTCACGTGGGAAACCAAAGCCTCGAACGATTGTCAACAAAAACCGTCACATAGCAAAGCCATCATGGTGTGGGGAAGGATTACATACAGGGTGTTGTTAAATTTCATGTCAAATATAATAGGGGTGAAGGAAGATGCGATTCTAAGCAAAAAAGTTCATATGAACCTGGGTCCGAATTTGAACGATAACTGAGATAGGAACAGAAATAAAAATGCCGCCATCAAGATCAACAACTTAATAACCCACTTTCTACAACATCTATGTTGATGTAATTTGGGAAAATAATAGGGTACATAAAATTGTGTATACCGTTAAAACTTGATCGAATTCCAATGAGTAGTTTTCGAGTTACGCACTGAATATCGTAACACGTGCTCAGATATGACTAACGACCACGTGTTACGATGTTGACTACGTAACTCGGAAATGCTCATTGGAATTCGATCAAATTTTTACGGTATACACAATTTTATGCACCCTATTATTTCCCCAAATTTCATCATCCTAGATCTTGTAGAAAGTGAGTTATTAACTTGTTAATCTTAGTGGAGGCATTTTTATTTCTGTTCATATCTCAGTTATCAAATTCGGACCCATGTTCATATGAACTTTTTTTGCTTAGAATCGTATATTCCATCACCCCTACCATTTTTGACATGAAATTTATTTAACAGCACCCTGTATAAGGGGAAAACGCGTTTGCGAATTATAAAGCATGGAGCTTAGATACACACAGATTAGTTTGCAACAAGATTATCAAACCACTTTTGGACAACAATGCTCGAAAGTTATATGCGAAAGGCGATCACATTCTTCATCAAGACTCTGCCCCTGCTCATAGAGCCCACAAAACTCTTGACTTCCTAGAAATACAGTTTCAGAGAGGCGAACCAATATCAGAAAACCGTATGAACGCTATTTGGCAGGCGACAAATGGAAGAACATAGTCACCTTGGACGAATTTTGGGCCTATTTATCGAGAGATGGCAAGACACGGGAAGCTTTTCATCCACAATAGGGTGATACGGCTGATCTGACTGGGTGCGCCAATGCAAGGAGAGATTTCCGAAAGGATTCATAGTGGTTGCTGAGTACAGCTACAGTGGACGTCTTAAGCAAAGTTAAATGTTGCCTACTATTAGGAAAACGTCTTGGAACACATATATCGTAAGGAAATCTCACAGTTATATGGTCCTAGGGCGAAGGAGGTATACATCCGCCAGGACAAAGCATCCATCCAGTATTTTAATACTGCGCTCGAATGTAACAGGAAACTGGGATTTAGGTTATCGCATTATTAGACACCGATGCCTTTCCCGTGGATTTTTGCGAATTCGGTCTCCTTAAAAGAACTCTTCATGTAAGACGTCCTTCACTTTTTCGATTATGAAAAGACTGCCAAGAGGAGTGGAACAGAATGGACCTCGCTCTTCTCCGTAGAAGCCTCTTACAGTGGAAAGTAAGATGTCGAACGATTGATATAAGACAGGGCCATCACATAGAGCACAATAGATGGTGGAGAGACGGCTTTCAGTTAACCTACCGTAAATGTATCTTCGTCACCATAAACATGAAACAACCCTACGTACATATATAAATCAGAATCTCGTGATTATGTCATCAAAAATTGATAAATATAAATATAAAGTGGGAGGTCGTGGTCTGGTGGGCTTTCACTGAAACACAGCTTGTGTGAATAAGCAACATCAGGCACGGCTAGTCACTGGATGGGTGACCATCCGTGATTCACGATCTTCACCCACCGGCTATTGTGACCATCATACAGCAGTCGTTAATCCAGGTTCATCCAAGGACCCAATTCGTCAGCTTCTAGTAACTTATCAGTAACTTCAACAAGATTAATATAAACAAAAACTTTCCAAGAAGGAGCTTTAGCAGAAATGCACTTACACATTTATGAAAAATAAATTAATCCTCCCCCCCCCTCCCCCCGAGTAGGGTAAGGCAAGTAGCAGGCCCTGCAGTCATCTATTTTTACCCCTTTATCTGCATTTTTTACCTCTCCCCAAGTTGTTTAATCAAAAAATTAATTTTCTCGAATGTAATATGTAGAAAATGTAAAAAAGCTCATATCTTCTTTCCTTTCTCATCATTTCCGAACGTATGATATATTACATGCCAGATGTTGCCATAGTTCTAAGGACCAAGCGATTGCCACCCCCGCAAATCCGACCTCCCTGGAACAATTGGGCCTAAACTTGTAGATCTTGCCTAGAGAAATCTGGATATCGAATTTCACGCCTTTACGTATCTAAATAGCACGCAGATATGTTGCCCTTCCTGATCCCACCCCCGTAATTCCGAGCCCAATGTACCAATCAAAACCAAAGTAAATAGTGCAGATGGGCATGCCCTTATTATGCTACATTCTGAATTTCAACCTTCTACCTCAAAAAATGTAGAAATTATGAAGAGGATGAACTGACTTTATAAAACCAATAAGTAGCTCTATTCTTCCGCTACTTAATAAGCACTTGAGTACGTGAGCAATCGTGCGTTGACAAAGCGATTTCACGTGCGCGCGCCGATGTCAGTAATGCCACGGTCTATAGATATTCATGGTCATCGAGCTCATTGTTAAAATGAAGCTAAAGCTTTTAGCTCCCGGTAGGGCGGGAACTCTATTGAAAAGTGGCGCTGCATGTACAATGTGCCCAACTGCGCCTGCAGCGCCACCCTATCGGCAGACAGAAACTTTACTTTCGTATTCAGTTTCAATGAAAATCTCTACCGCAGGTTGCAGCAACACCTCCTAAAAAGAAAGCCTCTACACGGAAACGTCATACATTGTTACGTCATCATAGTAGTGCATTGTTATTCGTATTTCTACCAATAATAAGCCCTGAATTTGCAATACTCTGATGATGTAACAATGTATGACAGTTTCCGTGCAGAGGCTTTCTCTTTAGGAGGTGTTGGTTGCGGTCGGCTATAGTGCGATCTATGCGGCACCTGGCGCGATCTGTTTTCCTCGAAACAATGGAAAATGGCCGAAGCTCGATGACCATGAATATCTAGAGACCGTGGTAATGCTTAAAAGATGAACAGAAAGTAACAATGTATTCCTTCCTGATAAATCGATTGTTATATGACATGCCATTATCTTATAAGGAGCTTTAGCATAAAAGCTACTTATAAGAATGCGCCCTTGGTCTGTACCTTTATCCGTCCGTCCGTCCGGCCGTTTGCACGATAAGTTGAAAACGGATTAACTTTTTCAAATTCTGTTTTCAAAAATATGACTATCAAAGTCTTAGCTCCGCCGTATCAACTTTTCAGAATTTTTCGTGAACCGCTTCAATTCGAATTCACGTGCTAAAACAGTGAATGAAAGAATAAAAAGATAATGGCATGTCATATAACAATCGATTTATCAAGAAGGAACACATTTTTATTTTCTGTTCATCTTTTAAGCATTACTGACATCGGCGCGCGCACGTGAAATCGCTTTGTCGACGCACGATTGCTCAAGTGCTCATAATCTATAAGCTTATTAAGTAGCGAAAAATGGAGCTACTTATTGGTTTTATAATGTCTTAACTGTGTACCCCTTCATAATTTCTACAGTTTTTGAGGTAGAAGGTTGAAATTCAGAATGTAGCTTCCTATGGGCATGTCCAATTTGGTATTGATTGGTACACTGGGGTCGGAATTACGGGGGTGGGATCCAGAGAGGACAACATATCTATGTGCTATTTGGGTACGTAAAGGCGTGAAATTCAGTATCCAGAATCCTCTAGGCAAGATCTACATTTCTATGAAGTTTAGGCTCACGTGTTCCATTGGGGTCGGATTTGCGGGGGTGGAAATCATGTGGTCTTTAAAACTATGCCAACATATGGCTTGTGAATAAAAATAACTTTAAATAAAAATAAAAAAAAAATATATAACAACTTTCTAATAACTTTCTAATAACCGAAAGGGGGCAGGGCATGAGATTTTTTCACCGGGTTTTTTGCTAAACCCACATTTTACATGATGCTGTACAACTTTCTAAATAACACATGGGGTCTAACCCCTACCCCTACAAAATTAAAATTTTCAAAATTTACCCCTTCACCCCCAGGGATGCGAAATGTTTTTATTCTGAATTAGGGGACATTAAAACCAAATAATCAATATTCATTTTCCCCCCAATCTGTTCCCCTTGAGTCGTTATTTGGACCTAAAGACGGGACACCAATTATGAAACACCCTGTATACACTGCAGATCTACTCAATCGATACAGGTGATGCTCCACCAGTTTACATTAATTTACAACTTCAGATATTTCAATTAATTCTTATTTTGTAACCTCTGAGATTTATTATTTTGATGAATATAACAAACTTCAACCAAATTAATAAAGTAAAAGAAATAGTGTATTCAATCAGCTGTAATTTTTTTATTTAATAAAAGTGTAATAATTCTGTAATTAATTAAATCTGTATTCAATATCCCCACCGGAGACTTCACATGTCGGCCAGGGCTCTCTGTAAATCAATTCTAAAGAAATAAAGAAATAAATTTGCCCATTTGAATGTTCATAAGCCAATAATAAATTTTTAAAGACATTCGATGCGAAACCTTCAACTGCTAATATTTTGTGGATAAATTCAACGTTGAATATTTTGGCGTATAAAGGTTCATCTTTTGAATTTAGGAACTGAGATTTCTAATTAGAAGGACATCCACTGCCGTTATTATGAGATTAAATTTTACTCTTAAATTTATTATTACGCTTCAGTATTGTTAGAAATTTTAAATTAACCATTGAATGTTTAAAAAAATTATTTATGACTTACAAACATCTAAATTTTAATCGACATATTTATGACGGCCTTCCTTTGATGATGTCAGAGTATGCAAGCCTTCTTTCTGTAGGTGGTGTTGATAGTACCCAGTTGTGAATTAATGAAAAGAGAACCGTAGTCTTTACAAAGATAATATTTACGGACTGATTAACAGACGAACTCATCATTTAACGAGAAACATCTCAGTTTCCTCCAAGTGCTTTGAGTCAACAGCCATGGCTAATTTTGAGAATCTTATCGCAATATTGACGCTAGATAAAAGACTTACGTATATTATCCCAAATGGAAAAATGGAAAATATCCGTAGGGATTTCGAGTTAACTTTATGTAAAAATTTCTTTCATGCTTTAGCTGCTTACATTTGGCAAATTGTAGCTCAGTTTTACATCATTCACTTCCTTTTATATGGAGACTTCTTTAGTAGATAATTTTCTATTCTTCATTTTCATATATCGTTTGAATTGGTTTTCGTCAATACTTTTTGGCTTCAAAGCTAAAGATGCCTGGCGAAAAATGCGCACTTCGGCCCTTTTGCATTACCGTGGGACAAAAACGCTTGAATGCAAGGGCAAATGACAAAAAAAATCAAAGATGTGAAAGGCTTAGGGACTTTCAAAGAAAAGGTTCAAGCATTTCTGGATCCTAATAAAGGCTTGCATAGGTTGTGTAAGATTTCATATACTTTAAGAATGTTTGCTTGCCTGTTAAATACATTATTAATATTACGAATAACGACGAAAATTACATTGAACATTATCAACATCAGGGATGGGCATAAAAGGATATTGATTATGGAACAATATACAAGAATCAGAAAGAATTTTAATGACATAACAGAAAAAAGATTGACACAATAGACAACAATTAAGCAATCATTTAAAATCTGCATTGTAGATAATGTAGATGTACATTTTGCTAATGTAATTTGAATATTACGTTAAAATAACAACCAGCAAACACTCTATCAGTAATTTTATAGAAATATCAGGACATTGATAGAATTAACATGCTTTTTCACAATTATCACTTAAAAATTAGACTTTTACGAGAGTTCTCTATAATTAGGTGTGAATGTGACGTTATTATATGTACTTTGTCTAAGACACAAATTTTAGTTGCTTAATACTAAATATGTCAGAGAGAGAGCGAGAGAGACTACAAATATAATTCATATACTCCTTCTCTTAGATATGTATATCATTCGTAAAACAACATAACCTTCAAATTAACTTTTCAGAAATTAACCTAGTTTTAAGTGTTTTAAAAACACGATTTAAAAATTAAAAATCACAATTTTTCTAAATAGATTTCAACAATAAACAACAAATTCGGAAAATTTTTATACAGTCTATACACATTTTTTATGACCACCTCTTATTTAGCCCTCAGCAGCGCTTAGTCAATCAAAAGTTACGTAGAGCGAGCCTGCTTGGTGGGTAAGAAAAACGAGAGATGCATGTACTCTAGGCACATCAATCATTGCTGTTATAGGTAAAATGAGCGATTTACCATAACTGCAATCAACCTTTGGCTTTCGGGGCAAGGATGGTAACATTTATTAAAGCGCGCAGTTGTGAATTATCCGCATGCTGCTGTGATTTAAATGTATCGTGACTGGACAAACGGCACCATTGCGAAAAAACAGCGCGGAAACTGCGTAGCACCACGACCACTGATGTGAGATCTGAACGTTGACACCAAAAATGTCTGATATCCAACAGTTCAGCAAATCATCTTACAGTTCAATCAGAGACTGCTAGACGTGTGTCAAAAAAAGAGCGAACCTATGAGTATTGGGTTCCTAAACAAATGAATGCTAACAAAGATGAATCGGCACAAACTGCTACAATTTGCATTACTTTATAGTAATTGGACCTCTCGTAAGCGCCAAAGGGTTGCTTTCTTCAATGGGTCCGGTTTCTGCTCAATCAACCGACAACATCCTGAAAGGATCACCCAAAAAGCATCACCCTGCAACCAATGTTGGATAGCATTAACAGCTGGAGATGACAATGCTATGGTATTGGGTATATTTTCTTGGTATTGTATTGTTATTACGAATCACGTACACCCATATATGTTAACTGTCTTCCTTGCGGCAGGAGAATGCGTTATATCATACTCCTATGCCTCCAAAATGGTTGGGGGAGCACGGCCAAGATTTCCAGATATCAATCCAATCGAGCCATTTTCGCTCCGTAGATCCGTCAATACATACTCTCTGGTAGCTGCCGGGCGCATTGCAGTCTGCATGACTCCAGATACCTATGAACACTTTCCACTATCTTCTTGAGTTTCTCCCACGTCGTTCAGCTTGCTGCACACGGAGGTTATTCTGTTTACAGCTGGTGGTCATAATATTGTGACTAGACTATGTATTTTACAATTCGTTATATTTTATAATATTTTAAATATTGAAAAGATCAAATTATTACAATGATATTATTTTCGTTTAGAGATATCTACATAGCAGCAGACTTGATACTTTGATAGAAAGTATTTAAATGATAGCTAAAGCAGCAAGAATTCAATTTTGTTAATATTTTTTATATATGCTAAAAAAAACTTAAGAAACTTTGAGGAGTGCGTCTAATTCATACAAAATGGACATAACCGATGCTCCTAATAACAAACCCAAATTGCCTCCGATATCACATAATAGTTTATCAAAATTATATGTAGAGACCTCTGTCAAGACATTCAAAATATTATATTGATACATATAGACAACAAAGTTTACGAGCGAATCCAGAGGTTCAGTGTACATACGAATGGTGAAAACGGAGTCTTGACATTTCTTCTTGCAACCACAGTGTTTCGTTGCTACCGTTCGATAAACGATATCTTCATACGTCTTTTGGGCTTTTTTCGCTGAAGAAGAATTGGTGCAGGCACTTAGCCCGTAATCATTCATATATGGCAATCTAAAAAAACAAGGCAAATATGATGATGTTTTTATTTAAGTATCTCATGCAAGATAAACTATACTCCGTATTTAAAACGTCAAAAAAAATGCCAGTTTACATTTATAGATTTATAAATACAAGTCTTTTCAATATGATAAATCTTAAATACAGTGTGTCTCAGATTGATATGTACACTCTTTGAAACGTTATAGCTTAGCAACGAAATGAGGTAGAAATACAGAGTGAGTTTTTTAAAACTGGTCCAGCGCGAAATACTGTGCAGTAAGTTTTCAAATGACTTTTCATTCATGTGATAGTGCGCAATTGATATTGCCCAGTTGAGAGAGTGAATTGGTGTGCATGGTAGTCGTTTTTGCGAAGTGGCGAAAATGGTGTTATCTCTGCAATAACGCATTTTTGTGGTAGAGCATTATGCACGGCATGGGTTATGGAAATAGTGTGCAGATGACTTTAAAATTAAGTTTCAAGTTGGTGTTGTGCCTGCAAAAGCTCCTGCTAAAAGTGCAATGCAAAACTTAATTGCGAAATGGCATGCAACGGGATCAGTACTGAATGCAAAGAAACTGCGCAAAAGGACGGTCCGTACGACAGCAACCATTGCTGCTGCTGAAGAATACATGCTACGCAGTCCCAAAACGTCATCGCGGCGGCTGTCACAGCAACTGGGTTTGTCTCACAAAGAGAACCTGAGTACTCTGACTTACCGATTTTGATAAAAAAAAAAAAAAAATGCACGTGTAGCTTTCACCAAATTAAACATACATGCAAAGCCATTCGACGCACTTCTCAAAATTTTCAGAGAAAATATTCATAATGTTTGTTATAACTGACTACACTTTATAAATATCATAATTGTAGCATAGATTTTTATCGTGTTCAGGTGGACTAGTGGTAAAGCGCACGCCTTCTATTTTGCAGGTACGGGTTGAAATTCCGCTTTCGATGATTTTTTTTTCTCTTCGTAAAATTTTTAACATGTATGGGAATGTGTAATTCATTTACTAAATATATTTCCGACTAGCAAAGGACCCGGTGTTGCCCGGGATAATTAAAGAATAACTCAATCACTACAATATAGAGCGAAGGGACTATCCATTCTAAAAAAAATCCGAAAGACAGGAACTTACCTCTTCACTGAAAAAATCCATTCTAGGTGATATATCGGGACTTGATTTACCGAAAAAAAATTTTTAAAGGCTCACAATGGATGGACCTCTCCAAGGATGCCTTCTAGTCTAAATAATTTTTAACTCACGTAATCTTACTTTAGATGTACACTTGATGTTGTTGCAATTTTCTTTCTTCTCTCGATGTGTTGAAGCAAAAATTGGCCATTCATCACTTTGTGTAGTCTAGCGATCGCCGATTCTTCTATTTACTTGCTTACCGTTTGCTCAATACAGCACGGAGCTAAAGGAGTGCTTCCTCTATCGTCTTTCACTATTTCTCAATAGTCTGCTAACTCATTATCTCCAGTTACTGATCATTTTTAAAGATTTTCAAGAAATTGTTAAGTACTAAGAATTCTCTTTTCTAAGAAAAGCCTGAATAACAGGAATTCTATGCATTGAATTCTATATTGCACAAACTTTGCCTTGCATTGTTGGTCATGAGACATATTGTTGATCCTTGCATAGTGTTGGTGCATTGCGTGTTGACACCATTGTTGATACCTATTGTTGCACAAACTTTTATTTGCATTGTTGGTCACGAGACATATATTGTTGGTCCGTGCAGAGTGTTTGTGAATTGCGTGTTGATACCATTGTTGATACTTATTGTTGCAAAAACTTTGTCTTGCATTGTTGGTCATGAGATATTTCTCATTAATATGGCCTGCCATTACCATGAATATCGATTTTTTATCAATAATTATTATTTTTTTGAAATCTGAGGTAGACAGTTACCTTCTTCATGCTTTGGAGGTCATATATGCGAAATTTTATCAAGATCGGAATAAAACTGTAGATTTGTATAAAAAACAAACAAACAAACCCACTAACAAACCCACAAACAAACATCCTTCTTTATATATATAGAAGAAGATAGACTTTCCAATTTGCTACCAGCATTTTTTTTATAAAATCCATATACGAATTATAGTTAATAATCAAATGTGATAAACGAGCACTTAAGGAAAAATGATTAATTATTCACATTTAATTATTTTTATAAATTTTGTAACTTTTGGGATGATATTTAACTATAATTAATGCACCATGTAGGTACTTACTATTAAATATAATGCATCATATTGGTATCTATAGTTTATCAATCATTCTTCATTAACATTTTTAACTAGCACATTAGCCAACAAATTTCAATTTCTTATTTCTAGGAGCAAATGTTTATTATGAACGGAATTAACTATTACTCCTGTCTTTACCTACACGTGAATTATAACTTATTTTGTGGGGTTTTTTTTTAAAAAGGAAATAAATAAAATTTGTAATAACCTTTCAATTTATGTAAAAAAAAAAAAAAGCCTTAGCAAATCGAAATTTTAGATTAGGCTTGGTTTGGTTTGTTTGGTATTAACGTCCTTTTCAACTGCTATGGTCATTTCAGGACGGCGTTATAGGGGCCGCAAATTTTGCCTCGCAAGGGTTCTTTAACGTGCAGCCGGCAAACGACTACACGGGACCAACGGCTTTACTTCCCTTCCGAAGGAAGTGCGTGATCTCAGGATTTCCCCCTTAAAATTCCTCGTCGTCCTCGGCCGGGATCGAACCCGCCTACTCGGGCATCAGAGGCGATCACGCAACCACTGAGCCACCGAGGCCGATAAATTTTAGATTATGATAAAAGAAAGGAGATCACTCTTTAGCCACAGCATATCAAGAGTGTTTTCTCTCCTTTATCATTATAATTAACCACATAATCTTTTTCGTTGGTTTTAAAACATCAGTACCTTTATAAATTTCCCAGTTTATTTGTTTTTTTTTGTTTTCTTACCAATTATTTTGAAATTTTAGATTATGTTTAATTATAATAATTCAACCATAATGATTATAAAAAAAATTATGGTAGCAAATTGGAAAAACTGAAATATATTTAGTAAATGAATTACATATTGCCATGCATGTTAAAAAAATTTACGAAGAGAAAAAAAAATCATCGAAAGCGGAATTTCAACCCGTACCTGCAAAACAGAAGGCGTGCGCTTTACCACTAGACTACCTCAACACGATAAAAAACTATGCTACAATTAGGATATTTATAAAGTGTATTCAATTATAACAAACTTTATGAATTTTTTTCTCAGAAAATTTTGAGAAGTGCGTCGAATGGCTTTGCATGTATGTTTAATTTGGTGAAAGCTACACGTGCATTTTTTTTTTTTTAATCACAATCGGTGAGTCAGAGTACTCAGGTTCTCCTTGTCAGTCTAATGTAATGAAGATCATGAAACAGGATTTACACTTACACCCCTTCAAAATGACCACTGTGCATCAGTTGCATGATGTGGACACGCCTTCACACGTGCCTCGAGGTCAATGGAGGACACTTCCAGCACCTACTCTAGGTTATTTGCACTGATCATTGTTATCTCTTTTCATGCTAATTTTTACAAGTTGTTCACCGGGTCACTTTTAAAAAATTCACCCCGTATAAGGTTTGCTGTGTATGATCCAGACGGCACTGGAAAAGCATAGCAACACGTTCATTGATGTTCATTTGTTTATAAACCAAAGTAGCGATGAGACTTTCATTCGATGAACGTGAGTTCCCGCCTCGATCTCCCGATTTAAGCCCTCTCGATTTCTACCTTTGGTGAACTTTAAAGAAAACTGTATACGCCACAAACCTACAAACACCGACGGAATTAAGGTATCAGATTGAAGATTCCATCAATGATATTCCATTAGCTACAATCCAGTCAGTATGTCACTCTGTTCGACGTCGGTGTTGGGAGTGTACACTGGCAGAAGGAACATATACGGGCTTAAGGAAGTTTAAGGAATAAATTACAACCTTATATTTCTATCTCATTTCGTTGCTGAGTTATAACGTTTCAAAGAGTGTATACACCCTGTTCTTACTTGTTAATATTTCTAGTAGTTATTTTGTTATTATTCATATTTTATTATTTTATCTATTTGAGGTAATTAATTATCTTATCTTAAGAAGAAAATTAATTACATAAAAAAAATTAAAATACATCTAAATAAATGAATTTACGAATGCTTATGGACATCATAACTGTAATTATATGCCCCAGCTGTCACATGGAGAATCAATGTAACAAATCCAACCATGACATCAATAAAAGCTTCCTTTTTTTAGTAAGACTGAAAGCTCGCATTCTTGTACATACAGTATGTCCTACAAAGGACACCCTGATTTTGAGAATAAATATCTGGGAAACGGAGAACGATAGAAGAATGAAACAAGTGGTATTATGTTTATTTCGAAAGCCGTAAAATCTGATACGAAAGTTTCAAAATTAGTTACAAATATTACCGACAGGAGGCGCTGTACGTAGCGTACTCAAAGTAAATTGTTCGGGAAAGTTGGGATTAATGGTATTATCTTTGTCTAATACTGGAATTAATATTTTATGTTTTTAAGAAATATTTATTTAGTTCTGTTATAAATTACTGTCTAGATTTCTTCCTAATGTGTAGACTGATTGTTGCAATTTATATCTTTATCATTGTTGTCGATAAATTTTATTTTTTTATGATCCGCGTGTGATGTGCAAATGCGTTCTTTCCCTCGCGGATAATTTCCTCGACCGCAGGAAGTTATACCATTTAATTGTTGACAAAATTGTAATTTTTATTTTTTTTTTGCTTACAGTTCATTCCTTCCTCACCTCTTGCCCCTCTTCCACCTCTACAAGCCTCCTGTGCAGCATGGCCACCTATCTACCTCCCCGCCAGTGGAACATATATATTTTTGCTATGGAACCTCCTGCCAACTCATCCTCCTTCTGAAGAATTATTGTATTGTTTTTTTTTCCCCATGGCATACTCATTTTCATGCCTGGTTCACGGTGATCCTTGGACGTCTTACACAACCATTCTCTTACTTGATACAACTATGACAGGTCCTTCCGATTAATGCAATGCAGCAAGATGTCTCATTCTATGGATCACTATCCTTTTCTTCAGTGGGAGTGATGGACAAAATGTTGTATCTTATGTCCCCACTGAGTAATATAGACGCGCCATGCCTTTCTTTATTTTTACGCACAAGCTTCGTTTATTTTTACCCCTTAATTATTTTTTTCTTGATTTTCTGTAAATGAATTTATCCTTCCAGCCTGCCATTGCTGCCGCAAAAATTTTGTATATATATTTTCATAATTTTGTATATATATATATTTTCATAATTAATAAAAATGTTATATATACCACTACCAAGTTCCATTTTTTAATTAATTCTCTGAACATAACTGAAAAAATTCATTCTTCGTTTGCGCCATCTGTCTGCAAAAGGTGCACTTTTTGAATCGAGTGTGATGTGATTGAATTGACTTTTGCAAAGGACGCTTTATAGCCATTTCTCGGCTATTCGCAACTTTCAGTGAATAAAGAGGGCGCTGTTTTCTTTGAAAAAATGGCAGCGAAAGTAGGATTCTTCCATTTTTAAATTAAAAAATAGATGACTGTTTAGGATAAAAATTCTTTCTAATAACTATTATGAGAGAATGTTATCTGGGATTTGTGCTCTGTGTTATAAAACCCACGTTTAAAATAATTCGAATCCTACTTAGCTCAGTTCAAGTAATGCCACAAGGGCGGCGCCACTTTAACTGAAAGTAGCTGATAAAGTGCGACTACGGCTATTGCGCCTACAGCGTACAGCGCCACCTGTTGGAAATATTTGTAACTAATTTGCAACTGAACTTCAAACTTTCGTATCAGATTTTTAAGGATTTTTATGGAAATAAACATACCACTTTTTTCTTCTTCTATCGATCTCCGTTTCCGAGATATTTGCTCTTAAAATTAGAGAGTCCTTTGAGGGATATCCTGTATGTACCGAATTACATTAGTATTGTCGTGACGATGCAGTGATTCACTCACAAGCCAATGTATTAGAAACCACATATATTACGAAGTTAAAAGTGATGATACCTCACTGTCTCAAGATTATGCAAATCCGTCGTTAGTAAAAGCTCTTCGCTGCCCTACTAAGCTAGAGAGATATCGCAGTTTTCCAAATGTAATTTTAGTTTCTTGTATCCCGTCTATCTCTTTCCCACACTTTCAATGGATCAGACCCAGCTTTTTCCACTAATCGGCTTCCGCCCGACACCGTAAAATAAGAGTGAAAGCGGTCATTGGGGTTACAGAGCTGAGGTATTTTTGCTTCTAATACGAAGGAAGAAATTACATCGTGTAATGCTTTGTAAGGTGACAACAACATCACGAGAAAAGGAAAATAGATTTGTTCAACCCATAGCCTGCGGTAAAAACTTTCCTTTAATTAACTTTTGTTTCGCTACATTATCTAAAACTAGTGCATCTTTATATGCTGCTCGATTTTCAATTTTATGCGACTCTATTTCGTTAGTGACATTTCTTCCAATATTGAATTTGTTATTTGCGTAGTGCGCAGAATTTAAATCGTAATGACGATGTAAAAGGAAGCATAGAAGCATATTTAAGAGATGAGTCAAGATCTTTATTTTCAATAGATACTACTTCAGTTTGATTTGTTACCATTGTAGTTCATTGTGTTTTGCTCAGTTTTCCCCCCTTCATCCTACTGCCAGCGACACCATATAGATGAAGAAGGCCCAGATTAGATTATTGGCTTAAAATATCTAAATTTCAATATATAATAATATTTTAATTTTATTTATGATGAACCTCCTGTGATGACGAAGGAAACGTGATACTTCAGTCATGGTATGTGCATAGGCCTTCTTTATTTGGGATCAGTGGTTACCAAACTTTCTCGTCTCACGAACCCCTTTCAGAAAGATTTGAGTTGTGCGAATCTCTAACTTATAAATATACATAAATAATTAAATATAAACTGGAGATAGCCTCCAAAAATGATGTGGACTCGATAGAAAAATGGAAAGAAAAATTCTGCGATCTGGATTCGAACCAGGAACCTTGCTGTCATGGTTCCTAAGGTGTCTTAAAGACAACCAAGGTGTCAAGGTTGAAAGCCGAATGGGAGGCGGGCACCTGACTCACAGATCGAGAATTTCTCCTATCCAACCATCAGAAAGTTTGATGAACTCACAGATAAATAATTAAATGTAAACTGGAAATGACCTCCAAACATGATGAAATAATTTTTCTATCGATTTTTCCTTCCATTTTTTGATAGAAAAATTATTACATACATGCATACAATAATTGCAATCCGCTATTACGGAAAATGTTTGGCGAAAGAGGAACAGAGAGCAGTAAATCGTTTTTTGACATGTGAAGGAGTTTTAGTTTCTGAAAGTCATCGTCGTATGCAGAACATCTATGGAAATGAATGCCTAACCTTCATTCGTGTTTGGGCATGGAGCAACAGATTTTCGAAGGATGGTCATCATTGCAAGATGATCAACGACCTGGACAGCAAACCGCGCCATCACGGATGATTCCAAAGCCAAAACACGCTGTCTTAAAGGAAAACAGAAGAGTGACAATCGATATCGTGGTTGCTAAAACTGGCCTTAGTCGTGGAATTGTTCACTCCATTATCAGGAACCAACTGCACTACAAAAAAATCTGTGCACAATGGGTCCCGCATCATTTGACATCAGAATAACTTGGAGTTCGAATGGCCAGGTCCCTGCAACATTTGACTCGCTATGTACAGGAAGGAGAAAGTTTTCTCGACAGAATCGTTACCGGGAATGAAACTGAGTGCTTTCATTTCCAGCCGGAAAGCAAACGTCAAAGTCGTTAATGGAAGCATTATGGGCCACCACCCCCGAAAACATCAAAAGCAATTGCAAACATGTGATTTTTGAGTGCCCTGGCCTCTCTCGTTGGCCTCGGGCTCAGGGAAATGACGTGAGTGATGGGCGGAGGAAGAGAAACGACGTAAAGTCATGTGTCGGAAAGGAATGTTCTAGGCCCGTTAGCAGGAAGAAACGGGAGCGCGAGGACGATTACAAACCTGGTAACGTCCACAAATGCGTTTCCATGAATGCAAAGGAGATTATTAAGAAACCTACGGCTTTGGAGGGACTCGCAATTGAAGAAGAGCTGAATATACCAATATAGGAAGATTTGGATAACTCAAAGAGCGCTTCGTCCTCTATTGTGTCGTTGCAATTGACGGTGGAAAATTCTCGTCGCAGCGAATCCCGCTGGGGAAGTGACTTTCTGACCGTTCTATCAGCGCAGCGAGCAGGTGTCAGGCCGCCAAAGCCGGAGCCGCATTCAGTAGGTGTTTCTCGTCGCTACTACGAAGCAGTCAAACTATAGAAGGGCCAAGAAATAAGCCTCAGCGAGCCGTGTGGGCGTCTTAACGGTAAGTATAGCTTTTTCCATGTTAAGAGCGCACAGCGAGGAATAATTCGTTGTATTGAGGTTTCTAATGTGAGTCATAGTGCATCTATTCAGAATGCTTACTAGGCTTCATTAGTTGTCATAGTATATTTCGTGAATAGAAATAAAGAATGGCCAGTTGAGGGCATAGAAATAAATAAAAAAATTACAGCCTTGTTCACTGCCACTAAGAATAGTGTCAACGTGATTATGCCCTGTGGGCTGACAACTTATCTTACTAGACGATTTGGGAGGAGCTTATCCTGCTGCCTGTGAATAGGAAATTATAGGTATGCTTTACATACACTTAAGGCAAAATAGTCATATTCATTTGCCCAAATTAGGAACTGGTTCTTTTAAACAGTCTTAATTATTTAAGTCCACTCTGTAGTTTGAGAGGGGGATTGCTAGGTAACGGGAAGAGCCAATTAGGGATTGCGGTTGTAGGCGCGGCTGAAAATTATAAAGTGTGACCGTAGGTTTAGTAGTCACCATCAGTGTGGACAAAGAATTACAGGTTCGGAAGCTGTTTGTACAGTGTAAACACAAATGATTGCATCGGCTTCATGGTTTTATTGTAGACTTAATATTTAACAAATCATTAAGAAACTTTACAATTTTACACAGAGCAACTCACCAAGCTTTTTGCCGTGTTATGTGTTCGATCTGTGACACCAAGCTGTTAGAATGGATTACGTCTGTTGGAACAAGAGAATTTCAGACCTTTTTCTAGTACATTCATCTCGTCTTTCTTAAAAGTTAGTGAAAAACTCGTTTTAACAAATGGGTTTGCGTTGTTAATTGGGTTAATGACCTCAGGAATAGGAATAGAAGACAACAATACAAAAAATTTCTTCTTTTAGGTGGAGATCTTATATTCATATTTTTCTTGAATCGTTAACGACGTATTCAGGGAAGCGTGATGGTCGTAGCTTCTTTGATCCTTTCCGACACGACTGATCCATCAATTTTGCAAGTGTAGCCATTACCCGCTGCAAGCAGAAACATAGGTGGATGTATTCAAAAAAAAAGCTGATGAGCTGCTCTATGTACATTCATCAAGAAACGTACTTATAAAGTTTCGCTATAATATGTTAAATATTACGCCTACAATAATATTTTGAAGCCGGTGCAATAATTGGTGTTCACCTTGTATAAAGCAGGGGCTGCTTAGTAGACGAATGCTTAGTATATATCTATGAAAGTTATGAAACTGTTATTTTGTGGAATAGTTGCTCTAGTTTCCTTCCATTTCCATGTATACATCCTCAACGTCATATGGTTAGTTCTTTATTGGGTCACTAGTGTTTTCTTAAAGTTCCATCCGGTCCTCCTCTGCCCACTATCATACCACGTTCAAATCTGTTAGGTCTTTTGCCTTGCTCATTATTAATGCAAGTAGAATACAGATGAAGATGGCTAATGATGTTCATTGTTTCCCCTAAATTCCCTTGAGATAACCTGAACATGCAAACGAGTGCATGACTCATTTGCATATCGGTGGGAAAGGGTTTCTAATAAATTTGCCCGTGTGTCTCTTGTATGTATTTTAAAAACTGAAGATACAGAGATAGGCTATATATTGAAATGTTTGTAATAATCTTAAGTTTTGTTTATAAGGGTTCGATGTGTCCTCCTACTGTTGCACGGTACCCATCTAGCTGATCAATTTCCTACCATACCTGCTGAAGCATATCTGGAGTCACTTCACGAATGGCGGCTGTTTTTTGAGTTTTATAGCTCCTCCAGATTTGCCGGTTTTTTACGTATCCCCACAAGAAGAAGTCACAAACAGTGAAGTTTGGAGATCGAGGTGGTCACAAAAAGGCTTTGTGCTGTGCATTCGCCATCTTTTGAGTAACTGACGGGATCTCCCTACGTCTGCTAGATGCACCCTAGAGACCTCTACCGGCATCGAACAAAAACTTGACGTTGCCCTCTTTCAAATGGTGTGCGGTTCATTGATCTGCGACCAAAGGTTGCCGACCTATTTACGATTGAAATGTGATGAACAGTTATGTTACACCCTGTATTTACTATTTTAAGTAATCAAACATGATGCACATCTGTTAATTAGAAATGACTAATATTAATAAGCATTTTAACATCTATATATATAAAAATGTATGTATGTATGTTTCTATGTATGTATGTATGTATGTATGTATGTATGTATGTATGTATGTATGTATGTATGTATGTATATTTATTTGTCTCTTATACAAATCTACAGTTTTATTTCGATCTTGATAAAATTGTGCACACTTGACCTTCAAAGCAAGAGGAAGAGCGCCGTCTACCTGAAATTTCTCAAAAAAAAATTAATAATGAGTTAATTAAGGAGTTAAATAAATTGCGCAGTTTTTTTCCCCTTCAAAAAGAGCTTTCTTTTTGAACTCAAGAATCTCTTTCGACTTTCACTCTCTGTCACTCCTTCATTCCTATTCATTGTTAGGACGGTTCCATGTGCTTAATAAAAGGGGGAGGGTATGAGCCAATGCTGAGGCTGAGCGGTTCTTAAAAGGTTCTTAAAACCTTTGAACTCAGATTCGCCTTTACTTTCATTTTCAGTTTCTATGAAAAACTTCTCCCGCAGGTAACGAGATTAGTATTTTTAGAGTGGAATAAAAACGGCGCCATCTTTTGAAGCTAATTGACAGGTGAGGAAAAAAACTTGTAATTTGAGGGGGAAAAAACATTCTGATTATTACATTCATGGTGCTGCATGCAGGAAATAGATTTAGTCTAACGTTAGCTTACATTATGGCTGTGGTCAAAAACCCTCACCGGTGAGAGAATGATGACGCAATTTCTCACTGGGCTAACCGTCTATTTCTCGGTGAGGACGGTTAGACTAACCGGTTAGGCATAGCAGCACTAACTGGCGTTTCTGACCGCGTTAAAATGACGTCACAGTTTTCTCACTGGGATTTCTGACCAACCAAACGCTAACTCTTCTCACCGGTGAGGGTGTTTGACCACAGCCTATGATATCCTAAAAAGCAAAAATTGAATTCGCTCTTTTGTGATTCTGTATGACTGCCCGTCTGCATGTCCGACGAAGATTCGAGAATGCTTCACCGCTTTCAAATTCTGTTTATGATATGAGTACGAGCTCCTACTTGAGCTCACCTGTTAAGCTGGGCATTGAATTCGGACTAACAGTTACGGGACTTTTGAGCCCAACCCCTCTCCCTTAAAAATTTTTAATTGGCAATAACAGGCATGAAAAAAATCACACACTTACGGAAATGACGAGCCCAAGACGTTAAACACGTTCTTTTCGAATTGAAAAGAGAAAAGGCTTGGAGTACGTGATCATCATAGACGAGTCAGGGACACATTTCTTATTTAAATTGCAGTGCTGTTAGTACTAAACTAAAATGTGGTTAATCTTAGGGCGATTGAAATAAATGGCTAAAAAAAGTTAAATTGAAAAAAAAGGCCTACAGCTAAAAAAGGCTCAAAAAGGCTAGGCTAATTGAAAAAAACAAACTGAAAACTGTTAGGCCTATTGCAAAACAGGACTAAAAAAATTAGGCCTAAAAAAAAGGACTTAAATGCTAAACCAATTGTTAAAAATGGCTAAAAAAAGTTAGGCCTATTGAAAAAAAAGGGATAAAAAAAGAAAGGCATACAATAGGTAATTGCTGTTAGGCCAATTGTTAAAAACATATAATTGATGTTAGGCCTATTATGGTTTTCAGCTAAAAAATGTTACACATATTGAAAAAAAAAATAAATGAAAGTGCTGATGTTTTCAACAAAAAAGGCTAGGCCTTTTGAAGACAGTAGCTAATTTATGTTAGGCCTAAAATTATAAAAAAAATTACTGTTAAGTGTGGTAAACGTCTGTTGAAATCTTATTCATGTTGATATACGGTCTGTGTAGCTCTTAATGTTGAGAACGCGAGAAGCTATGACAAACGAAAAGGAACGTGTGAATGATTCAAACGTAAACGAAAATTTACTTGCTGTATACGTCATTGCTGAAAAAAAAAACTGAAATATTAAAAAATTTTCTAACCTTTTTTCATGGGTTCATTTTCACTGAATGTTCACATTCAGAAATTGCAAAATTTCATCCAAAAGGAGCCCGAGCAACGCCGGGTAAATCAACTAGTTTATAATATTAATGGATTCTATGTTAAGTTATTGCTATTCTAATATAGGCAAAAAAATCTTATTATTTCTTACGAGCATTTCAGTAATTTACGAAGTTTATTATCCAGGCACTTGGACTGACACGCATAAAACAGCTTTCTATCTACGCAAGTATTACGTGGGGTGCTTAATCTCTCAACCTGTAATATATAATATATGAATATGTTATATAATACATAAAAAAATTAAAGTAATTCACAAGTTAATTAAAAAAAATTCCATCCCTTTCCATTTCATTTCATAATTTTTTTAAAAAAAATACATCCATGACATCTGGTTTCTTAGAGAAAATGATTTCAGCAGTCAGGTTGAAATTGATATTTGTCCGTTACCGAAGTGAATGATATCATGGTGTGCATGATGAATGAACTTGTACTGATATCATTCAGTTCGCTCCGGTGTCTTGAGCATTTTCTGTGGCGTTACCTGGCATTCAATGTAATGAAAAATATTTTACAACCCTAGCGTCAATGAACTTCGGACACCTACAGAATTTTGGATAAGTACAACGAAACTAATTATAAATAAATGAAAATTACTTTATTGAGTGCACAGAGCTTTTTAACATAAAAAAACGAGAAAATTAAATAAGCGACTTTTTGTAATGTTACGTTTTCAACACGTTGCAATGAACTTCGTACACCGTACCGTTTATTGCACATTACCACTTAGTGGCGTCACCTTTCCGGCGAATGACGCTCCGAAGTCGTTGAGGCATGCTCGACACTAACTTCTGCGTTGTTTCTACTGGAATTTTGTCCCACTCTTCGGAAATACACGCCCGCAACTGCTGCAGTGTTCGAGGCTTCCGCTGTCTGACTTTTCGCTTTAAAATGAGCCATACATTTTCATTGAGGGACAGATCTGGGCTGCAGGCAGGCCAGTCAAGCACCCTGAAACGCTGCTGTTGTAGCCAAGCCTTGGTGTTCCGAGCAGCATGAGGCTTCGCGTTGTCCTGCTGAAAGATGCTTGGTCTTCTATTGAACAACTTTTGGCGGGATGGACGCAGATGCTGTTGAAGAATGTTTATATAGGCAGCAGAGTTAATAGTGTTCTCGCAAAAGTGGGGAAGCACTCATGCAGCCCCACACCATAAGCGATGCAGGCTTCTGAACTTTCCTCTGGTAACAGTCGGTATGATTACTTTCGTCTTGGTCCTTAGCACCTTGCGACCGTTGTTGCCATACATCACTGCAAAGGTGGACTCGTCGGACCACAGAACACTATTCCACTGAGCAAGGGTCCACTTTAGATGGGTTCTGGCCCATGCTACCCGGCGACGCTTAGCTACAGTGCTAATAAATGGCTTCCTCTTTGTAACGTATAAGTAATAGTTGCATCTTCTGATGTAACGGCGGACTGTGCTTTCGGATATGGGTATATGAAAATATTCTCGAGCCCAAACAGTCATTTCACTTATGGAAGCATGCCTGTTTTTCACAATGTAACGTCGAAATACTCGTAGGTCCCTAACATTCAATAATCCCTGCTTGCCTGGTGCAGTCCCTGGTTCTATTTTCCCGATTTCTCTGAAACGCTTGATGATCCCATTAACAGTAGAGAGCGGAACTAATAATTCATGGGCAATAGCTCACTGGGATTTGTTATTCTGGAACTGCTGTATAATTTTTTGCCGTATACACGTTTCTACTGGCTTACCACGTCCCATGGTTCAAAACAACACGAAAACTGTGCTCTGTCGCGTGGACGGTGCTTTTAAAGCCTGATGCAAAGCATTCTGGGCGTTTCTACAGCCTTTAGGAAAGTTCTATATGCTGGTGACCCTTTGTGTACGAAGTTCTTTGAAACCTGTTGACAACGCAATTTTACATAAATTTGAATAAATTATTTCACACCATTAAATCGATTCTAAATCGATGTTGATATTGTTCCATATACTCAGTAAATCTATTTTCATTAGCCTGCAATCCTCTGTATGCACTTTTCACTGTGTTTTCAGCCAAATTACTTGGTGTCCGAAGTTTATTGACGCTAGGTTTGTATATAAAGCCTTAAGGTTCTTAGTATTGTACAGGGTGTTTGTAATTAAACTGACAGAACTCAGCGATATCTGTAGCTCGATCTCGCAACCAGAATGGTACCAAATTTGGTAGGGACTAATGACGACATCTAATATACTAAGGGCCAATTCATTATCTACTTTCTCAAGTGAGTATTCTCAACTGAGTCTTCAGCAACAATGAAGTTGTACTGTTGAGATGAGGGAACACTCGGTTACAACAATGTCACGGTATTGTTGCTGAACACTCAGTTGAGAAGTCTCAGCTGAAAAAGTAGATAATGAACCGGCCCTAATTCTCTTATCTGCCCGTCCGTCCGCCGGTCCGAAGCCAACAAAGAAAGTTACAACAATCCGTCCGAAGCCAGGGATTGTTGTGGCAAGACAATACTCCGTCATTGTTATTTAATTAAATAAATAAACTGAAAAAAAAATTCTCTTGGGTCTGTCCAAAACCAGGGATTATTTGTGGTAAGATAATAATGTACTCTTAAGGACAGTAACTTTTAACGGGAATAGGTAGCCAGTTGAAATTTTCACAGAGTATGTGTTATTATGGCGGATAGCGGATTGTCTAACAAATATTAAAAATGTAAAACGCCTTTTTTATATCTATCGTAAAAACGGTTATACATACACGCGTCAAACTTGGCATGATTGTAGTTCAAACTCTAAAGTATTACAACAAATAATGAAAATCTGGCCAAGTGAGAGTTGGACTTGCGCAACGCCAAACATAAAATATTTTTTCAGGTGATCTGTTAATTTAATATTTGAAAACTTTTTTGTTCAAAGCGCTTATTTTATAAATTTCGACACTTAAACTATTATAGATTATACATGTATGTCTATAAAAGCCGAAGTAAGAAGAAAAGGTGAAGATAAAATTGAGCTGAATAGTGGGCACGTACTATACCACAGAGGAACAACCGACGGAAGAGTTAGTGGTGTTGGATTCCTTATACATAAGAATTGGAAGATTCAAATCATTGAGCTTGATAGTGCCTCCGACAGAATTGCAAGATTGGTCATCCAATTGTCGAGAAGATACAAGATACAGATCATACAGGCCTATGCGCCAACCACAAGCTACTCTGATGAGGAGTCGATGACTTTTATGAGGAAGTTAGCAAGATGAACCAAACATGAAACTATTATCTTAAAGTCGTTATGGGCGACTTTAACGCCCGCGAAAATAAGAAAGGAGAAAACTTTCTTGGTAGTCATGGTTATGGCACAAGAAATGAAAGAGGAAACAAACTGGTGGAATTTGCAGAGTACGCACAACTGTACGTCATGAATTCCTTTTTCAAGAAGAAACCCCAGCGTAAATGGACTTGGAAAAGCCCAAATGGAGCACCTAGTGAAATAGATTACATTTTGGCAAATAGAAAGCACTTGATCCAAAACTGCACTGTTCTCAACAACTTCAATACAGGAAGCGACCACAGACTGGTAAGATGCAAGCTTGTTCTAAACACGAAAACAGAAAGACGAAAGCTTTTCAGGAACACAAAAAAAATCATCAACATTGCACGCCTGCAAGAACGCAGAACGGAATTCCAGCTAGAGCTAAGAAATCGCTTTGAAATCTTACAGAGCGGCATCCAGGAAGATGACATCACAGATATTAATAGGACACTAATTAAACACTTAAAAGAAGCAGCGGAAGTAGTAGCTGGAGAACAAGTTTCCAAACCACAGACGAAACTCGCAGAAGAAACGAGGAAATTAATGAAGAAACGAAGAGAAATGAAGACAAAAAGAGAAGATACAAGGTCAGTAATAGAATATGCGGAGCTTTGCAAGACAGTACGGAAACACATCACAGAAGATGTTCGGAAGTTCAACTGCAATCTTGTCAAAAAGGCGATTGAAGATAACAAGAGTTTGAAAACTGCGAAGAGAAAGCTCTGCATTGGAAGAAGAGGAATATTTGCACTCAAGAGAGCAAATGGCACAATTACGAAGAAAGGAAGTGAAATCATCGAAATTGTAGAGGACTTCTACAATAAACTTTACAAATATGAAGATGATAATGACGTAAGAAGAGCAGACCAACTGAAAGGAAAAGATGGAAGTGCCACCGGCTATGGAAGGCGAAGTTGACAAGGCTATTAAATCCATGAAGAAAGGAAATTCCCCCGGAGAAGATGGAATTACAATTGACCTGATTAAGAAAGCAGGAGAAGAATTCAACAAGTTACTGGCAAGTTTTTTCACGAAAAGCCTTGAGATGTCAGACGTACCAGATGATTGGAATAATGCAATGATGGTTTTATTTTCCAAAAAAAGGAGACCGAGAAAATATCCAGAACTATCGCCCTACCAGCCTTTTGTCTGTTGTTTACAAGATCTTCATTAAAGTCCTGACAAACAGACTTGATTCAGCACTAGACTCAGCAAAACCAAGAGAACAAGCGGGCTTTCGAAGCGGATATAGCACGATCGACCACATTCAAGTTATTAGAGAACTTATCGAACGCCACAACGAATATGAAGTACTACTTTGCTTTGCCTTCATCGACTTTGAGAAAGCTTTCGACTCGGTGTTCACACATGCTGTAGTGAAAACTCTGGAAAGAATGGGAATAGCCGGAAGCTATATTAGCATTCTCCAGAAGATATTTAGTAAAGCGACTGCTACCATTCGTTTGGATAAAAGAAAAGCAAGGATCAACCTTTGAAAAGGAGTAAGACAAGGAGACGCCATCTCACCAAAACTCTTCACAGCAGTTTTAGAGGAAGTCTTCAAGGAACTGAACTGGTCAAAAAAAAAACTTAAAATAAACGGTAAATTCCTTAACCACCTCCGTTTTGCCGATGACATCGTTCTCACCAGTAATAGTCCTTCTGAATTGGAGGAAATGTTACAAGAACTAGCAGAGGCTAGCCGGCGTGTAGGACTGAAACTGAACACACAGAAGACAAACGTTATGTACAATGCATTTGCTCCAAAACAGAAGGTCATGGTCAAATGCTGTTTTTACTACGTAACTTGTGACTTGCGTCTTGGTATAGGTGAAGCCCCGCCCAGTGAGCCCAAGTCTGCAGAGTTGCCAAAAATGCAAGAGGGATCGCCAAGGGGACAATTTGCTGCTAAATAACTCCAATGTCTGCCTTTCAATTGTATAACTCTTCATTCATCGAAAATTTTGTTCTTAACGTCCAACATCAACATGGAGAGCACACGGAAGGCAGATTCTAAAGGAGCAATCTATTGCAACTTTCGAACAGAAAGGAAATTAAAAAAAAAAAAACATCTAGGGGGAAGAAGAGGGCAGGGTAGAACAGCGGAGGGCATTCTGGCATGGCAGCAAGTAAAATAACAACGGGGAGTGAAAGAAACAGCGGAAGTTGACCCCAATTAGACTCATCCACTGCAGGGAATTGGCGCTGTTTTTGTTTCACTGATTTAGCATTGGAACTGTTACGAGCTTCGCTTCCCATTCTACTTCTTCCATCTTCTGTGGGTAAATCAGTGTGTACGTGCATCGAAGGCGCTACGTACAGTGTCTTATGTGATTTTGTGCAACTAGAAAGGATCAGAGAACTTCAGGAGCGTAACTGTAAGTAAAATAAATCATTACTATGCTAAAAGCACGTGAAGTATTGAGAGTATTACCATTTCAAGCGCGACAGTTATTCACATATAGTATTTTTGACCTTGAATACCATATAAGGCTAAGAGCATTCTTTTGAATTATAAGTTGGTTTATATATTTTAATAAAATCTTGTAAACATTCCAAGGAGGAGCTTTAGCGCTGAAGGAAAATAGAGTTACACATTTATTACAAGAAATTACTCCCCCGAGTAGGATAAGGCACGTACAGATCCTGCGGTCATCTATTTTTATTCCTTTATCTGCACTTTTTTCCGCTCCCCAAGTTTTTAAATAAAAAAATTGATTTTTTCGAACATAATATGTAGAAAATGTAAGAAAGGTCGTACCTTTCTCATCATTTCCGATGGAATGACATATCATATGCCATTTGTTGCCACAATTCTAACGACCAAGTGCCTGCCACCCGCGCAATTCTGACCCCACTGGAACAATTAGGCCTAAAGCTCATTTTAATGTACAGGGTCTTTATAATTAAAGTTCTATTTTGACATAGCCATAAAAAAAAACTACTGGACCAAAAGATATAATACATGGTAATATTATACAAGAGGGCATACCCACCTAAAAAATATAGTTCAAAAGGTCACCACCAGCATGGAATGGCGCTCTATGCAATATTCGTATACGAAATTAGACACAGTAATCCGGTGTAACCTGCTTTCAGTAAATGGTGGAGTCCACATTTAACATGTCACTAATTTTAGTAACGATTAAAGACTTGTTAACCTGTGTCTCTTGTATAATATTACCAAGTATTATAGCTTTTGATCCAGTAGGGTTTTTTTAATGGCCATGTCAAAATGGAACTTTAATTATAAAGACCCTGTATATCTTGCCTAGAGGAATCTGTATGTTGAATTTCGCTCCTTTTCGAACCTATATAGCACATACATCTTTTGTCCTCTCTGAATATCCCACCGTAATTCCGACCCCTGTGCACCAATCAAAACCTAACTAAATAGTGAAGGTGGGCATGCCCATAGTACACTACATTCCGAATTTCACTCTTCTACTTCTAAAAATGTAGAAATTATGAAGGGGACGGACGGACATTATAAAAACCAATAAGTAGTTCCATTCTTCCGCTACTTAGTAATATACCTTAGTAATAAGGTAGATTATGAGCACTTGAGCAATCGTGCGTCGACAACGCGATATCATGTGCGCGCGTCGATGTCAATAATGCTTAAAAGATGAAGAAAAAGTAACAATATATTCCTTCTTGACAAATCGATTATATGACATGCCATTATCTTGGTATTCTTTACACTCACTGTTTTAGCAGGTGAATTCCACTTGAAAGGGTTCACGAAAAATTCTGAAAAATTGATACGGCCGAGCTAAGACTTTAATGGCCATATTTCTGAAAAAGTTAATTCGTTTTCAAGTTACCTTGCAAACGGCGGACGTCCGGCCGGATAAACGGACAGACCAAGGGCGCATTCTTATAAGTAGCTTTTTGCTAAAGCTCCTAATAATGAAACGTTCTTTTATTTGTCATAATTGTATCCAACCCTACCTTACTAACATAACCTCTAGCCTATACCATTTTTTACTGTTTTCTTTCAATTTAAATTAGCTGCATTTAATTTAACTTGCTTATGCATTTCTCTCATAAAATGCTTTTGTTTAAGAGGGGTGAGCGAGACGGGGCTGTGATCCCGTTGTTGATTGATCGCTTGTGAGAAGAGTTACTTATTAAGTGAATATTAGCCACTATACGATCATTTGCCAAGGGGCATACATGAGAAGGTTACTCATTTACCTGTAGGTGTCTGCTACATTGTTGGGACATAATGTTCCCATAGGGTGAGAGACACGCTACGGTACAAAAGGATTAGGAATCTAATCAGCGTGCTTAAATTGTGAATGGGAAAGATGTTTTACTGAATGTTTATGAGTGAGAGCCTATGTGTATTTTAAGTATACCAAAGCTCATACTAATTCAGGATTCGTTAATACTTAACGAAATGTTAATGCGCTAGCAGCATATACCGGGTGATCTAAACGCGTGTTACATTTTTTCATGAAACTAATAATTGTTTTGCCGTGACGAATTCTTGTCCTTTACATTGTTTTGCTCGTGCCTCGTGATTCTTATGAAAGCTGACATCTTAATAAGCATGCTACATTGTAAGATTTGGGCTCAAGATGTCAACGTGAAGTGTTCAGAGCTGACTAGCGGGAATTCTATTAGGCCAAATGCAGTACATTTTGGTGTATATACTTAGTGGAACATGCAGTTTCGATTTCTGCAAAAAAATAGTACCAAAAGTCGCCATAGGGGGCGCTTATTTCAAGAAAACAATGAATACCTAATTGTCAAATGAACAAATACCGTACAAACCAACTTTAGTAACAACAATAAACAATGTTTTCTTTTTAATTACAAATGAGTTTCAATATGACCACCAGTGTGCTGTTCCAATAGCTGCATGCGGTACACGACATTTTCTACGGCAGCTCGCAACATATCTGCATTACTTAGTCTGTATGTAACGTTATTTGATCCTTTAAGGTTGGAGGTCAGGAACATGTGCTTGATACACAAGGCTTTTCAAATACCCCATAACCAAAAATCACAAGGGTTCAGATCAGGCGACCTGGGTAGCCATACTATGGGAAATGCACGACTAATTACTCTGTTGTCTGAAAAACGTTCTCGCAAGATCTGCTGCACCTGACGTCCGATGTGCGGTGGCGCACCATCCTGCAAAAAATGGTAGAATCCAAATAACCCTTTTCCTGCAATCGTGGTCTCACAAAATTCTCAAGCATATCGGCATACCTGGCAGAATTGACGGAACAAGTCACCGGTCCACGGGGACGGATTTCTTCAAAAAAGTACGGACCGATGATGAAAGAAGCAGTAAAGCTGCACCATACTGTTAGTTTCGGTGAATGCATAGGAGTTGGCAAACACACTTGTGGATTTGATGCAGCCCAAATACGGCAGTTGTGGGTATTGATATCACCATTCAAATAAAAATGTGCCTCGTTCGTGAATGATGGGAAATCCTCAGCCTTGCCTTTTATTGTCATGATTGTTCAACACGGAACGCGCTTATGCAAATGTATTCATTATTTACTTGAAATAAGCGCCCCCTATGGTGACTTTTGGTATTTTTTTTTGCAGAAATCGAAACTGCATGTTCCACAAAGTATATACACCAAAATGTACTGTATTTGGCCTAATAGAATTCCCGCTAGCGAGCTCTGAACACCTCACGTTATTTCTTGCCCACCCGGTATATGCTGCTAGTTTTATGTTTATTTTCCGTAAGTATTAACAAATTCTGAATTAGTATGAGCATTGGTATACTAAAATACACATATACCGGCAACACTTGTCCACAAAGAGATTTATTCCGCATAAATGTACATTTCAACCACTAAGTGGTCATCTTGCAGTATCTTTGGCATACTGGAAGATGACAACTTAGTGGTCTAAATGTACATTTAAGCGGAACAAATTTCTTTTTGTGGACAAGTGTTGCCTCCTACCTTCTATTTGTTATCCATACACAGCTCCTCAAGGTCAGTTTATAGGGGAGACCGGGGCAGATTTACAAACCTTTTTTATTTTCATTATTTTTATATTTTTAGTAATAAATCTATTTCACTGAACTTTCAAATCCTTTCATCAGTTAAATTTTAAGCTGCAGTATGGCGCCTTTAACCCTTCCCATGCGTAATTAAATTTAATTTTCATTTCTGATAAGATGAAATTATCCACTTTTTGCAGAATAATGAGAAGTTTTTAACGCCTGTGGGATGAATCCGATTTTCGCAGGTAAAGATAATGAAATTTTGTTTGGATATATCCGCTTTACCTTAAGTCTATATTATTTTCAAATTAAAAATATTTTTTTGAGGTAATCTCATCTGTGTAATCGGTTACGGCGCAGGATTAGACAATGCTTTGGGTATGCTTCCACACCATTTAACATAATGAAATATAAGGTTTATTAGATATAAAATTCAAACAATTTGCCATATTTAATACTTCGTTTAATTCAGTATGTACAAACGAGTTAGGATACATTTCAAATATAAGATACCCATATTACCAAATAAACATTTACAGGATACAAAATATACTGAATTACCTGTTTTAATGCAGTGATCATGTGCCCACCTCTTACACACTGTGCATTGTACCCATGTTGCCTGTTTTTGACTTTTTATATGGCCTCAACTGTGTGTAAATCTGTCCCTTGTTTCCTATGGAAACTTGCCCCATAGCCATGTTCTGTTTACAACTAAGCCTTTAAGTTTTGTTCATAAAGTTAACAATCAGTTCAGTAACTTAAAATAACCGCAACAGAACAGTCAAAGAGGATAAGCAATAATAAATTATGATGATCTAATGGTACAAGTCCTATAACTGCCAATACATGAGCGCGAAAATTTACTGACCAGAAGAAAAATGAGAAAAAGTTGTCAGCAGAACTGTTCTCACACGCGACTGTCTCCAGACTGTTTTGAGTGTAACGTTTCTCCTGACTCGATGGCGATGCGCTCCGACCAACGGTAAGAGCTATAGGAAATGAGTAAACCTACACCTAAACCTGCCCCAGTCTTCCCTACTTTATTTTATCTATTAAATTACCTTATTTGACAACAACTTTAAATTATTTACTTACTAAGTAAACTTTGAATAATGCTCCAGCTATTTTAACAGATGGTATGAAACGGTAGCTTAGGTAATCAAATTCTTCAAATGGTGGCGTAATATAGACCTGGTAAGCAAAAAAAAAAACAAACTTGTATTTAATATAATCCTTATATGCTCGCGTGGGATATTGAACCTGTTTAGCATACGTAGGGCGCTAAGAACGCAAATAAACCTTTGTGTAATCTCGGCAAGGTGCAAAGGACATTCTAGTTGTTGACAGAAATGATAAGATTCCTGCGTAGATTTGCGGTCCTAAAGAAAAACATAGAAAAACTTATCAACTTAAAAGAAAAAGCAAAAACATAAAATTAAATTTCGTTTAAAACTAATTATAATTTAATCTATCTATACATATTAATATTGATGATAATAAAACTGTAAGGAGTCCGTGTTTGTGCACGCAACTCACAATAACTACTGGACGGATTTTGATGAAACTTCGTATGGTTATAGCTTATAGTCTGGGTCATGGTTTCTTAATTGAAGAGGTTAAGACACTCGTAACTGTTCCAATGCTATCGGCGCGAGCCAGAAGATGTACCGGAAGTAGATGGCGAACGAGCAATCTATGCTTCATTTATTAAATTTTTATGAATCATTTTGGATCATTTATTTAAGATAAAAAACTTAAAATGTATAACTAGCTGTTCCTTAAAATAAACATCCATAACTTATGCTTTATATGTTGAATTCTATTGTATATCTGATTATTTAAAGCATACTTCGATGTTTCGCCATCTGGTGGACAAAATAATAGCGGGATCGCGTTTAAACGGGAGTGTCATAACCTCTTCAATTAAGAAACCATTGTCTAGGTCAACATTTAGGGTACTTTTTAGTGCGGGAAAATGTATCATTCCCACGAGAAAATACAAAAACTAGTTCCATGCGATGTTCAAAATCTTGCCACAGACGTCGCCACGAATATTTTAAATCGCGCTATGGTTAAATATTACCTTTTGAAGTTAAAATAATATTATTTTTATTTAAAATAATACTACGACTACGGAATCGAATTACGGACTTCGATTTTAACTATGCGTTTTGGTTGTTGTTCAGTTTTTGTGCTTTGGCTACAGTATTTATACTTTTTTACTCTGTCTTTCTCCGCTCTTTAAACTTGGGCACAACTAGTAAATAATATAAATTCAGAAATATTTATACTATAGCCATAATGAGTTGAATTAGTAAGTGTGATTACTTCCCATTTCAGCCAGTGTGGGTCCACCTTTCATCAAGGGCCCTCTGTGTCTTCGAGGCTGGACCTTTTTCTCGTAGAGGCCACTTTCGCTGGTGCTCCGGGTTCCATGGAGGTCATTCCATGCTCGTTTTCTGACCACAGTGCCATCAAGTGGTCTTGGAACCCTCCATTCCCAGCCTCCTCTGCAGGCCCTACTTCGAACAATTGGTTTCTGAAAGCTTTTCTGCTTGACATCGATAAATACAAGGAAATGTTCGTTCGGTTTTTGGAAAGACATCTTCACAACCTGCCTCCGTCGCTAGCTTCGTGGCGTTCTTTTAAATCCAAAATCCGTCGTTTTTTCAGAAAGATGGGGTGTGACGCTGCTAGACGCAATGGGCGCCATCTCCTCATGCTGCAAGAAATTCTGTGCCTCCTCCGCTGTTCCATCCCGAAGGGGGAGTATGCTGATGACATCCGCCAGGTGAAGAGCGAGATCAACGCACTAATGATCCGCAGGGCCGCCGGCGTTCCTGGAACCACTCCTGCACAATACGAGCTCTGTGGCATGGCGCATTGTCTTGCTGGAAGTAGCCATCTCCATTGGAGTATGCCATCGACATGACAGGGTGGACTCGATCGGCGACGATACGGAGGTATGCTGTGCCATCCAGACGTTATTCGACACGTATTAACAGACCCAACGCATGCCAGGAAAACATTCCCCAAACCATAACACTGCCTGCACCGCCCTGAAGGGTTGTACTCATGCATGCGGGGTCCATGCTTTCGTGCTGTTTCCACCAGATTCTCACGTGGCCGTCTGCATGATGTAACTGGAACCGTCACTCGTCAGATCACATGATTTGTTTCCACTGCTCGATAGTCCAGTCCTTGTGCTCCTGAGCGAATTGGAGTCGTTTCCGCTTGCTGGCTGCAGACAGCAAAGGTGTGCGGACAGGTCTTTGGCTTCCGTATCCCATGCGATGCCGTGTGCGGCGGACAGTGCATTCAGAGACCGTTTTGGAAAGGTCAGCAGTGATTTGATGCAGAGTTGCCCTTCTGTTATCCTTTACCAGTCGTGACAGTGTCCGTTCTGTCCGATCATCAACCATCCGCGGGTGGCCACGATGCGAACGTTTAGACCCCGTCTTCCGGCTAACCGTTCAGTCTTTAAATACTTTAACGACGGCTGCTCTCGAGCACCCCACGAATGCTGCTGTTTTGCTGATACTCGCTCCATAGCTCCGAGCACCAACAATCATCCCGCGTTCGAAGGCTGTTAAATCGCGTCGTTTACCCATAGTTGAAGAATGGAACACGTCTACTGTTGTCGACGACACTTAGGATCCCTTTTTATATTGGTCCGGCCCGCTAGCAACATTGTGGCGACGTCCGTGTGCCCATTTGCATAAACATGTCAGGTGGTCATAATGATATGCTCACTCAGTGTATACACTGAACGACCAATTTATTAGAGACACCCCACTAACAGCGTGTTGTGCCTCCTTTAGCGGCGATAACTGCCTGAATACGCGCTGCCGTTACAGAGGAATAGCAGCCCAGGCTGACATCACAACGTCCCTTAATTGGTGCAGGTTGGACGGTAGTGTGGGAAGGCGTCAGATGGTTCTCTCTAATTCATCCCATAAATGCTCGATCGGGTTGAGATCGGGCGACCGAGCTGGCCACTAAAGCAGGTGGAAGTCCGCGTCATGTTCCTGAACCAGTCCAAGAACATTCGAGCACCGTGACAGGGAGCATTGTTTTGCTGAAACTGTACGTCACCACCGGGGAACACAGTCATCATGAACGGGTGCACCTGATCGGCAATAATGTTCAGGACGTGTGTCGCATTCAGGGATGTGTCTACGGATATCAGAGGACCTAGTGTGTTTAAAGAGAAGACACCCCAGACCAGCCCTCCTCCTCCACCCGCCAGTACGGTTGTCTGCTGACAGGATGAGTCCATGGCCTCGTGCTTCTGCGCTAGATGCGCAGTCTACCGTCCGCATGATGAAGTAGGATCCGCGATTCATCGGACCAGGCGACCTTCTTCCACCCATAGCATGCGCGCTTTCCTATTTTGGGTTGGGATGCTCCCTCATTGAACTGCGCTGCAATTTGTTGGGCTGTTCCCATCCGGTTGCTGTGGATGATTCGTGCCAGTCGCCGTTGGCCTCGTTCATCCACGGCCTTATTTCGTCCGGAGTTGTGTTTGTTGGAGATTGTTTTTTGGCATAACTGCCATTCACGGAATACCCTTGACACTGTTGCACGGGAAAACCCGAGGAGGTTCGCGGTTTGCGAAATGCTCAACTGCGACCGTCGAGCTGTAATACAATGTTTTTTACTTGACATATAATTGAATTAAAATAATCGATTGTAAATCTTCAACGATACAAAAAAAATTGGCAAAGCATTGTTGATAATAATATAATTATAACTAAATTTTATAATTCTCTAACTGTAACAACTTTAATTATATAGAACCTTCTAGATAATTATTTGTAATTCCCTTTTATATTTTTTTAAGTATACCTTTATTATCCATATTATTGGGCCTTGTATTGCTAATATATAAGTAAATACAATGGGACTGTAATAAAGCATTACTTAATTTTACTTGTGTAGCTGACGCGTTTCGAAGTCACAACATCGTCGGAGCTAATGTATACAATGTACTCATTAGCTCCGATGATGAAGTGACTTCGAAACGCGTCAGCTACACAAGTAAAATTAAGCATTGCTTTATTACAGTCCCTTTGTAAACACCATTTATACCTTTATTAATTCATATATCTATTATATAAGTTGTTCATCCCAATTTGTTGTTCTCCTCATAAGTTGTTCTCCTCCCTCACCCCATCCTTCATTTCACTCATCCAAATTCCATCACGTCCAACCCCTATTCCTCCAACAAATGACGTCACCTCAGTTTTATCCAATCATCTTTAACCCCATAATTATGTTCTTGAAGATTATAAATATCGAGGCATGTTATTCTCAAATGTACCCTTGAAAAAGCCGGGAAAGAAGGGCGAAACCGATCGGGATCGCTAAAATTCCGACTCAGTGTACTGCAAGGCAACAACAAGCATTATTAAAAACGACAGTACATAAAACCCAAATTTAATGAATAAAAATTCTGATGAAGAGTCTTCAAATGTAGACGGGGGTGAATCGGAAATTGCAAACTAAAGCAGAAATAGTTATGTCAAATAAAATAAGATGAAAGGGAAAATATTAAAAAAAATAAGAAAAGCAAAATTATTCTTGAAAAAATAATCTTCCGAATTCTCTCTGTATTTTGCCAGAATCTGATTATTCCAATTATGCACATTACTCTCCTCCAAATATTTAAAAAAATTTTAAGTCAAGGAATTATAATTCTAATTATAGAGGAATCATTAACATACTCTGCAGAAAGAAAGTATGAATCAGATTTAGTTCAGAAGAATTATATAGAGTATTTTTTGCCAAACTGTATTTGTCCGATTATAATTAGTTCCTAGCAAACGTTCGGAATCGTCTTCTGATCTGAGAAACGAATTAGGAGTAAATGCTATGAGAAGGGATAGCTTCTTAGAAATTTGCAAATGTATACACTTATTGAAGACTCCAAAATAAATCAGTCTGACAAAAGTCATTTGATAATCACATCCTATTGCAAACAGCCATAAATATGCCTTCAGGATCTGGAAGTCCTTCAATTTCAAAATTTAGCATTATTTCAGCTATAATATGTGATGATATACGTTTAGATGATTAAACGTATGTACTGTCATCAAGGAATACAACCCCTGGTAAAAAATTGTGTACATTTATGAAAAAAATAAGTGCAGAGTTTATTCTACAAATAACAAATGATATTTACACACAAACACTTATTGTGTATATAAAATATTTATACTAATATTACAACTTAAAGTTGAAGACTATTGGAAAACAATTTGGAATCATCAAAAGTTCAGGGAAAAAAATTGGAATCATATTATTTAAAACAAAATTAATATTTTGTGGCTCCTCTTCGAGCCTTCACAACACTTTTCACACGATCAGGCATTGGTTCAATTAGTGAATGGCACGTTGAAATATAAATTCTGACCAGCTTTCACGAATTGCCGTTTTAAGTTCCTCTAGATCACTTGGATGTTTCTTGGCAATTTGTTTCTTAAGAATTCCCCACATTTTCAATTGGATTAAGGTCCGGACTATTGGGTGGCCATGGCAGTGTTGGTATGTTGCATTCTTCCAAGTATTCCAACTTTTTTGACATGATGAATTGTCGTCTTAGAAGATGAAATTATCATTTTCGAATGCATCTTCAGCTGATGGCATAAGAAAATTTTCTAAAATAGCAATTTTCTAAAATGCATTAACAGTGGTCTTTAACATACGCAAATGCCCAGGATCATGGAAAGAAAGACATCCCCAAATACATATACTTCGAGGAAACTTCATTTTAGATCTTAGGCAATCTTTGGCAAACTTTTCTGATGAAAGACGCCACACAAACCGTCCATCATCATCATCACCACAGCTGACAAACACCCGGGACTCATTACTAAATATCACACGTTTCCAGTCTTCTTAGGTCCAGTGTGAATGTTCTTTAGCCCATTGTAGTCGTAATTCTATGCGACGAGCAGTACGTTTTGGTTTTACCTTTGCCTTTCTAAATCGGTAGCCCATCTTGTTTAATCGTATCCGGACAGTTTTGTCGCAATGATTGGTACGTGAAAGTTTCTTCCATTCCACGTTTAACTGTCTTGATGAAGAGTTTCGCATCTTTTTCACAATTGTTTTAAGCATCCTATCCTGCCTAGCACTTGTTTTCTTTAGTCGTCCGCTACGATGTTTTATTTGACATTACCATCTTAACCGAATTTTTTCCATATTTTAGCAACAGTTGATGGGGAACATTTCATAATTGCTGCGACTTCTCTTTGAGTCTTATTTTCACGTAAAAGTTGTACAATGCGGTTTCTCATGGCATCAGACAATTCTTTGACAGGACCATTTTGCTCCATTTCCTTGTGGAATCAGCAAGTAACCCAAGAATAGTTCTGTACTAATATGTAGGAAAACATAATATTCAAATTCGTGGGTTGTTCCATTTTCAAAAGGTAGGTAAGGCATCGCTTTCACACTAAATATTGCACGAATCCAAATTTTTTTCCCTGAACTTTTGAGGATTCCAAATTTTTTTCCAACAGTCTTCAACTTTAAGTTGTGATATTTGTATAAATATTTTATATACACAATAAGTGTTTGTGTGTAAATATCTATTATTTGTAGAATAAACTCTGCACTTATTTTTTTTCATAAATGTACACAATTTTTTGAAATTTGTTTTATATCTCCAATGCAACGGCTTCAGTAGGTAGAAAGCAACCCCCATAGCTGCTCCACAATACACAACAGAAATATAGGACTTCTGCATTAACTCTTTTGTCCCAATTCATGCAAAATGGTATTTATCTTTATTTATATTATTTTTACTAGAATAAATTTGGTATGTTACTATATGTGCAAAATACTAGTCAAAATTTAAAGGAAAAAAAAATTAAATACATTTTGCCTTATTTCATCAATGGTCGGGTCGCAACATTTTGCTCTCAAAAGCGAAGTTATAATGATTAATTAATAAACAATCGATGTACTTGTATATATATTTTTAATGATGGTTTTCTTCATTCATTTACACATAATTGAACATGGATACATGTATTTTTAAGTATAAAAAGAACCTTTCAGGCGTCAAAGGTTTGATGTTGAACATGCGTAGAAAATTGAATAGATATCACGCAGTAACTTTAAAATTAATTTTTTTAAATTACAACTTACAATTTGGCGCTTTAAAGTTTTCCCTTTTTTTATTTTTATCTTTTAATCTATAGCAAAAAATTAATTCCTGAGAAAAACAAATTAATTTCTTAGATAAAAATTTTTTAAAAGTCCAGGAAAAAATGTTTAAGTGTTAAATTCAAGACGTTTTGCATTAATCTGCTATGGCATTTTAGTCTGCGGTCCCAGTGTACTAATGTCTGCTATGGCGCTCCAATCGTTTGATGAGTCATCATGTTTTCCTTCGCTTAGCATTGATTTTCCCATCTGTGTAATCGTTACTCTTTGGCCGTACCTAGAATTTTATTTGGGGGGGGGGGAGGTTGAGGTGGCTGGCCCTGTTCTTCTAGCGCTGGGGGTCCCCCAAGTTGGCAAGGTGGTCAATTTCGTGAAGGGGGGGGGGATGCCATGCTCCGTGCTAAGCGTTTTGCACCACGGTACACGGTGCGTGCAGGTAGTGGCTCCAGATCATAATTGCCCAGGGCGAATATCATAATCAAAAAAATTCGACCATGTTGGAATGCTTCTCTCATTTGTTCATTTGAGTTCTGCTGATAGCCTCATGTGAAATTTCGCCACAAAAATTTTAGCAATTTTGGCTTAAAACTTAATGTAAATTTGTTGCTCATGATTAGAAGGGTGGTGAAGTTATTCCCAACTACAGTAAGTACAATAAAAGAAAGTCCTGGCGTGGTGCCAGAATGTGCTATTAGCCAATCAGAAGCGCTCAGCCAGGCTTCTGATTGGCTAATAGCACATTCTGGCACCACGCTAGATTTTTCTTTATTTTATAGATTATAATCAGATCTTTTGTTTGGGAACAACTTCACTACCCACCTTACAGTCCGGACTTCGCGTCCAGTGGCTACCAACTGTTCCAGGATCTACAGGAGATCATCGGCAGTCTGCATTTCAGCGACGATGAACAAGTGAAAACTGCGTGATTTTCTTCACTGGCGGCAGCTTCTATAAAGTGATCGTGCGGAAGTACATTGAGCGCTATGACAATTGTTTAAATAAACTTGGAAATATGTGGAAAAATAGTTAAAGGTACATATAATCTGGTAAAGAAAAAATTTTGAAAATATATATGGTAGCTTTGTTTTTATTGTAGAACGGACATTAAGTTACGAAAAACCCTCGTAATTTCCAGTTAATATTATTTTAAGAGGAAACTGAATTACCTAAATTATACTGATAACATGAACCATCAAGTAAATTTACGGACTTTGGGGTTATTCCATTCTGAAAGCCTAGAGTGCCCTAAATGAAAGGAAATATTTAAAATATTAGAAAAAAAATTCCTTAAATAAAGATAGATACAAATGTGTTATATGGACATAGCTGATTAAAAATATGTTACATTGTAGTTTCTACAAGTGAAGGGAAATTCTAAAAAAAAATGATAGAATATTTTTGAATTCAAAATATAGTTATATTCTGCAATGTGTCCAAAAGGTCGTTAAACTTTACATGCAGGTCTGACAGAACAGGAAGAACAAATTTTATATAGGAAGCTGTGTCTGAACACCAGACCGTGGATGCTACATTTAGAACATCAGACACGCAAAACAAACTTAACATGACTTTATTAACAAAAACAAACTTAAGAATCATGATTAGAGAAAATGTTCAAAATTCCGTCCATTTCCTCCACGGCCCCATAAACGTAATGCATCCTGAAATTCCGACCAATTCTTCGTTACTGAACTGATGCATCCTGCTCCTCTGACGTTCTCGCCTGAAATGATACCGGTTTCCACTCTCTAATAATACACCTGCGGACATCGCCCTCTAGCGGTGACTAGTCACCGTTCCTATGTAAAACTTGTTCGTCATGGTCTCACAGAGCAGCACGGAAAGTTTATAAACTAACTTTTGGGACACCCTAGAAAAGTTGGATGTTAACAATCAGTGTTTTTCCTTTTGTTGGAAACAATGAAGGTTGGATTGCTGCTAGCACCCAGTTGGTCAGGTGACTTTTCGTTTCCAGGCCGTTATCTCGTTGGCCTCGACTCAAATCCCATTGCAGGAAAATTGCTTACTGCAAGATGCAATAAAATAAGATTTTTAGTCCATTAGAGCCTCAATTTTGCTGATAGAGATTAATTAGTATGTTCTAGATCAGCGGTTCTCAACCAATGATACGCATACCACTGGCGATACGCAAGTTTTAAACTGGTGGCAATTGAGACGGCGAGACCTTCGAAGAGCCCAAGGCGTCGTTAACATGGCTTTTTTAGTTTTTTTTGTTATGAACGTATGCAGCTGTGAAAAGTCCAGCGCCTTTGTTCTAGATTATATTGAAAGCCATATATGTTATGATCTAACTTTTTAATAAATTATGTCGTTCAATAAATGGCGCATAGCTTACTATAGTTCTTATTTCTTTAATATTACTTACCTCAGAAGTTTCTACAAAAGTTTTGGCGATGGATGTTAAATTCCACAAATATTCCGTTGTCATACCATCTATATCCAGTAAATCTAACAGCTCAACATCACATTTCTGTTTTTTGATACGTTTGCCCTGATATTTTCGGTACTTTAAAAGATCTGGGTTGTCATCACATAGGGTAATAACGGGATATTCAATACTAGCGTTCACTAGAATACTCGCAGACATGGTTGTGGGATATTGCAGAAACAGCACGATTCTCGTATACAAGAAACCCACGCATAATAGAAGCGAGCATGACAAGAATATAATTCGTGAAGACTGAATGGCTCTCTTAAAATATTTCCACCAATAAAGAATATTAGTTTTCTTTACAAAAGTTTGTTTATTATTAATTGAACTGAACGCTTTAATAGTGATTCTGTAAAGTGGATCGTTTAAAGAAGGAGCCTTTTTTCTTGTAAGCATGGAATACGTACTGATAAAGGTATTGAAGAAAGACAAGATCGATAAACCCAGATAAAGTCCTAAATTACCTCCAAAGTCACAGAATAAAGAAATGAGGTCATATAATCTTCTTTCTTTGTAGAAGTATATGGCGTTGTCATAGACATTATACGTCAACTGAGTTGTTGGTGCTTTATTGGTTGTTAATTGTTGACCCAGTTCATAAAGAACTATTTTACATCGTTTAGTGCAGTTGCAATCTTTTATAGGATTTAATCTCAGATATAATGACATAAGTTTAATGTAATTCAACTGGGTTTCATTTGAGCCAACACAGTCTGTTAAATCTTCATAATGCTTCATAAATGGAAATCTAAAAAGAAAAACACAATTAATCCACCACGTATCTAAAAATTAGAATTAATATATTATTTAGTTATTTATACAATTAATTTCTTTCTGCGGCGTTCACTTCCTCATGTATGAATGGCATAGCCAAACGGATGGCAATCGATAGAGCAGGGTTGACGAATTAATACCTGAAAATCGTAACGGCAGAGAACGTCCATGTTTGAGTGCTAGGCTAAAAGGATTTTAACATAGGAGTGTAGGAGGTTAATCTGTTCCGCTTAAAAACACAGAAAGGATACCAAAGTACAGCAGAAACATCTAGAAAACACCTATCACTAGGTTAAAAATGAGCAAACAATTTTGCAACACCAGGATATCAATGTACGTTTGATCCACGAGAAGACAACACGAAACTTAGTATTCCAAGTAGGCTTACGTTCGTTTCCTCCATTATTTTCGTAATCTCCAGCATCGCTTCCTCCTTTAAAAAACAGTCACGTACCTGAATTTTATACTCTACTAGAAGAGGTACCCGGCGTTGACCGGAATATTTACAGTTGTAGGTAAACAGGACAATCTCAAGAAATTGTAGACGAAGCTCCCGTTATTCAGATGTTTCCGACGCCCAGAGAACTTTTTGTCTTCTCTGACTAATACTAATTCATTTCTTCGGTGGCATTTCGATAGATGTAAATTAACATGTACCCTTCGAAAGATTATTATACAGCATAATACAGTATGTTTATTGATTTGAGGAATAGAGTTGATCTATGTTTTGTTATCAGCTATGTCGTAAACTGTCGCCCGAGGCTGACCGGCTTCCTTATGTACCTGACCCTGTCTGGAAGGTTTTATACTGTTCAAGTGTTCCAAACGCATAAATCGTCTGAATATTTTTGAGGGAGCTGAAGGGAGCGCATGTATCATCTCGAAAGAGGCTGCCCATATCGTGCTATTATACTCATTTCTTGCTCATAATTAATAATTCTTGGAAATGGATGTTCTATCATTGCGTCATCTTGAAAATATTGTTGCATCATCACTACATCGGTTTTCATGGCAACAATATTTCCCCAGCATTGATATGAAAATATATGGCAGCAATAACTTCGACGGAACAACTTTTTTTGGGTGGCTGTTGTCAGTGTGCTTTGCAATCCCACAATCTGAATGGCGTTATTCAATACTTGGTAAACTGCTGTTGCAATTGCACTCTTGCTCTCGATGTTTTGCAGTCGCAGTTTCTTCTGTTAACACGCTAACCATTTGCTCAGTTGCAGCAGTGTGCTGGGAAAACCAATACAACACTGAGCGAAGCGACCGGTTTTTCTGTCGCCTTTCCAACCATTCTCCATTGACTGCTAACTCTCCATTATCTCCAGTTAATGCTTATTTTTAAAGATTTTCAAGGAAATGTTAAGTTCTAAGAACTATGAATTCTAAGAAAACCCCGAACAACAGAATTCTATGCATTGTTACAAATTGAACCTTATTTTTAAAGCATAAACTTTGCCTTGCATTGTTGGTCATGAGATACCTCTTATTAGTATGCCCTGCCATCACAATGAGTATCGATTATTATAGATAATTACCAATTTTTTGAACTCTGATGTGGACAGTGACCTTCGTCTTGCTTTGAAAATCAAGTGTGCAAAATTTCATCAATATCGGAATAAAACTGTAGATTTGTATAAGAAACAATAAATTTTCGCCAATCGTCTTAACTGTTGTTAGGGAACTGAAGGGAGAAAAGTGTATTTCCTTGCCTCCTCGAAGGAGACCGCTTAATCTATATCGTCTATTATACTCATTTCATGCTCAATTTCCCGTAGTTGATGTGGAAATATATGACAACAGTAACTTAGACGAAGACACTCTACTTGGGTAGTAATGCACATGACAGTTTGTGTCTGTTTGCTCTGCAATTTCACAAACTGAGTGATTTACTCACTATTTGATACAATTTGTACTCTGCTCTAAATGTTTTGAAACAAAACTTGGGCTTTCATCCTTTTGTGTGGTCTAGCAATCGCAATTTCCTCAATTGACACGCTTGCATTGTCGACGGCCGCATGGGAACTTCGATAATCACTGGGTTACTTACCACTTGCTCAGTTTCTCAATAGTCTGCTAACTCTCCATTATCTACAGCTACTGTTTATTTTTAAAGATTTTCCAGAAACTTATGTTCTTATAACTATCAATTCTAAGAAAAGCCCAAACAACAGGATTTCTATCATTATTACAAAACATTTTTTTATAATTCGTAGAAGTGGAACGAATCTTCATTACATGGCTTAATCAGCCTTATTTATATGCACAAACTTTGTTGCGTGATGCAAACTTTGCCTTGCATTATTGGTCATGCGATACGTCTTATTAGTATGCCTAGCCATAACCATGAATATGGATTTTTATCGATAATTATTAATTTTTCGAAATGTGAGGTGACAGTGATTTTCCTCATGCTTTGAAGATCATGTGTACAAAATTTCATCAAAATCGGAATAAAACCGTAGATTTGTGTTAAATATACACAAACAAACCCACAAACAAACATTCTACTTTATACTCGTATATATAGATTTCAGCTGCAGTAAGAAGACTGTATACTAAGCAAACCCACTGCATTAACGCCTGAATTCCCATTGTTCTTCCAAATTTGCTTAACAATAAAACGACATTTGTGTTTGATTAATATGCATTCTTCTTACCGCAGCTGAAATCGCATATAGAATTCAGAGAGGTAACTGCCTTTTATATTTTTGCTGTGCATTGGTATCTGGTTATCATCTATGTCTTTAAGTGGAACTGACAACTTCTATACACTCTTAACATACGGATGGCATGAAGGAAAAGGCAATGGACTTAAGCATCCTGATAACCCCTATTTTATTGTGATTTCAACTCTCATGATGTTGATGAAAGAGCAATGTAACAGTGTCTAATACGACATTATTTCCGTCAGCCAGCATGTCGAAAAAGCTCGTATACTTCATAAGAAGCGTTTTTCTAAGGACCGGAAAGAGGAAGATTTTTGTTCCAAAGGTGAATGCTCTTCATCGTCTGGATTAGCTATGATTGGACAAAGGTTATGAGGAGTAATGAAAGCTGCATCTGCAGTCGTGTGTGGGTGCTGAATCTGCGCACGACCAATCTCACATACGCAGTGAAATGCGTAAATAGTTTTTAAAGTTTATGATAATAACTAAAATTTGTCACGCTTATGATTGTGAAGAGAGGGGGAACAGACAGCCTACAAAATTGAATGTCATCAAAACTTTAATAAATCAATTTAAGCTGACTAATATTATAATTGAGATCAACATATAAAAGTAAAGCAGGCAGTGTAGTTCTAGTCCAGGTGATTAACTACACCACTAAGATGGTATTGCAGCCTTGCACAACCTGTGGTAAAATTTGTATGGCGGGCTCGGGATAATCCTTCATATTGTAGGGCAGTATTGTTGCGAGAGCAATGGGCGCTGCTGCTATAAGTAGAGAAAAACAAACAAACTGAAGGCAGCGTTAATTTTTGAAGGGCGATGAGCAAGGATACTTAAATTACTTAAATTTAACTTCGTCAACGGTAAATATCCTCTTACAGGGTAAAGGTTTCCTGGATAGCCAGGAACGAAGCGGCCGATAACGTAAGCCCCCCGTTACCTGCTATATTTTCCGGGAATATCCTCTCGTTCGTCCGTCCCTCTTTGCGGGCGTTAGGCACTGCTACGGCGGCGTTATATGACTCCGTTGCTCCGTAGAAGATACGGCTTCTGTACCGTCGTCTCCCTCGTGGCGAGCTGATGCGGCTGGCTGGGCTGACTACGAGCCTTCCTCTCGTCTCTCGCTAAATCGTTGCCATCGTCTTGGCTTGGCGTGTGGCGGACTCTTTGTTGAGGATTTCGACTGTCCTCGGATGCTCAACGTCTTTGGCGTTGCGGCGGGCTGGTTACGCTTGAGCTCCCTCGTTTCGGGCTTCCTCTCGTTACTGCATAGTCCCTTGTTGTAACGTCGTGGAAATTCGTCCGTTCCGCCTCCGTGGCGGCGGGCGACCGTCCTTGATATCGTGCTCCGACGGCTTTCCCGTCTCGCTCCCCTTTCCACTTTTTCCTTCGGGAAACTTAGCTACAATCTTCTCCGTCCTTCCACCATCACGGCCATTTTCCTTCCTCCCCTCCTTCTCGCTTTTTCGATGTGAAACGACGTATCTCCCGCGTCGCTCGCTCCTCCTCCTCATTGGCTCATTCTCTGTTCTTTCCGCCAATCGTTGCTCGATGGTTCCACATCTCGCAGCGGGGGTGGGCGGATGATGATCAATGTTATCATCTGTATCCATCGCCCCCAAATTCGCTGACAACCAAGAGTGAAGGAATTTATTACAGTAGGTCCCTGAATTGGTATTGACATGCAACTTAAATGGCGCTAGGTACCAAGAGATGTTACCATGGCCCCCAGAGTCCGTATGCGACTTTTTTTCCAAACCATTTTTGCCAATGACGTCACCACAGAATTGATGATCGCTATAATCTGGCGTAGCTTTCTACGGCCCTTCGGCTTTCTACGTATACGAGATATGCAAAAATGTACCTTTATTTTTCCTGCCTAAATGAATGAACCGCGGGTTTTCTCCTCTGGTGACGAGGTGTAGGTGACCTTCATCCACATGCGTGCAGTTGGTCACGTACCCAGATTTCGTTGATTATACGAGCTTGCTGTCTGGCAAGGTGAGAGTGAGTGAGTGTAGTACACGCCTGTCGGTTTTTGATTTTCTCGAAAGGCCAAACCATCAACAAAGAGGTCCTTCGTCGCCTTCGTGTTGATGTACGACGGAAACGACCCGACCTTTGGATAACAGGAAATCGTTCACTAAATCACGACAACGCATCCGCCCATTCATCGCATCTGATTCAGAAGTTCCTGGCTAAACACAACACTCCTTTGCTCCGTCAGCCTCTTTACTCCCCTGACATGTCTCCATGCGACTTTTGGCTCTACCCCAAGCTCAAAACGCCGCTGAAAGGAGCCCGATTTCAGTTACGAGAAGACATTATGCAGAAAACGACGGCGGAGAAGTCCGCCATTCCCAAAAGAGCTTCCAATAATGACGGGAACGGTGGGAGAAGTGCGTGTGCAGTCCCAAGAAGAGTATTTTGAAGGGGGATTAATGTTTAAGTCCTACAGGTGAATAACTTTAGTTTTCCCGGCCATAGGTCCGACACATTTTGTACACACTCGTACATGCAATCAATCACGCTAAGTTACAATCAATTTCACAGTACTTATTTAACGAAACTCAAAAGTGGTGTCGGTAATTCTTTAGGCGTTTATCCTATTGTGACACTCGTCGCAGATGCCATGTTCGTAGAAATCCTTTGGCTGCTGTTTGAACCAATTGCGCACGCACTTCTTGACTTCATCTCCGTTTGAAGCCATTGTCCCCGCATTGCTTTTTTTTGAGCTCACCGAAGATGTGTGGGAAGTCAATTGACAGATTTGGACTACAGGGGATGGCTCAGGACTTTTCACTTGAACTTCTCCAGACGTTCCTTTTTATTTTATTTTATTGATGAATCTTTTTTTCACCAATCGGTTTCGCCATCTTTTCCAGGCTTTGTCAAGGTGATGGAATGATTTTTGACGATGAATAAAATATCTCAGAAATACAAAGATTTCGAACTAGATTAATCCATTATCATAAAAAATACGTCAAGGACGTACGTGTTCTCTAAAAATGTATTAATTTTACTTGGTTCTGCTATTTGCAGTTTCGAAGGACTTAGATCAATTCAGCCGTCTCTAAAGTGTGGTTCCCACATGCGTAAAAACTAGTGATGTCAAGATCCGGATAATTCAAGATCCGGATATCCGGATCTTTTTTTCGGACCTAGGTCCGAGATCCGAGATCCGGATCTTTTTTTCGGATCTAGGTCCGAGATCCGAGATCCGAGATCCGGATCTTGGGTCCGAGATCTGAGATCCGGATCTTGGATCCGAGATCCGAAATTCGGATCCTATATCAGGAAATTGTGTATATGCAAACTTTTTCTGAAAGCAGTTTATAAATGCTTTTATTAAGTGATAGCCTAGTCCTCTTAAGTCCTAATTAGTCTTAATACGCATCCAGCGAAAGGATCCGAAATCCGGATCCGATATCCGAGATCCGAAATCCGGATCCGAGATCCGAGATCCGAGATCCGGATCCGATATCCGAGATCCGAGATCCGAAATCCGGATCCAAGATCCGAGATCCGGATCCGGATCCGGATATTTCTAGATCCGAATCCGGATATTTTCAGATCCGGATCAGAGATCCGGATCCAACGGACATCACTAGTAAAAACAACGGCAGAAACCACAAAGCAGAAAAGTTTTATGACGTCAGTTCCTGCTTTCGTCTCTTCTACCCGACTGAAAATGTCTGCTTTTTGGAGTTGGGTTGAGTTCAACTTTTGTGGCAGAAGCAGGGCAGAAACGGTTGCTCAGCCAATAGAAAACGGTCTCTGCAATGACGTCACAGTTACGCCATCTCTCTCTCACAAAATAAAAATGTCGGACGCTCAGCTCACAAAAGTGAAGAGGCCGAGAAAGAAAATTGATGAAACGCTAATAGATGAGGTGTGAAATATAAATATATTAATGCAATTGAATTAATCAAATTAATATGCTTATAATCAATATGATGATTGATAAGGAATGTACCTATGTGCAGTCGAAGCCGCCCATTTAGATCGATCGAGTGCGTTTGTGTTGGGCAAGAATTACATCAATGGATGGCGTTTGGGTAGCAGACTACTGCTGTCTCATCCTTTTGAGTTTCTGTCATCTGGGACACCTCCAGGAGCAGAAGGTAAAAAGGCAGAAAAAATACGCCCTTGTTTCTGCTCTCTCGTTTTCTGCTAGTTGGAACCACGCTTAAGTTAGTCAAATATTCATACGTACAGAAAGAATTTTTATTTTTAATTTCAACATATCTTCTCGAATCATGAGCTTTTAAGCCGATTTCAGAAAAAAAAATTTGAGCTGGCGAAACAAACACAGGCCACTTTACAGGTCGGCCAAAAAATTTCCGTTTGGACCTATGTGGCCAATTTTGTGCAGGTAATTCATCCGAAACGGCAAATTGCAGGAGCAAATGAAATTAATCTTTCTTTCTCTAAAGTCTGATGTGGTACACGAGGCGGAACTAACAACAATTGTTCACTCTGCTTTGTTAACATGCTTGGCCAACAACCGTAACCACCGAGAGAATGTCTTGATAGAAGGCCTTCTCTCTCGGTGGTTACGTAACAACTCCTAGACAGAAGGCCTGATAACGGAAACATAATACATGTACGGGGTTGTGCATAACCTTTTGCTAGGGGGCTGCGACTTAAACCGCAGCGTTGTAGCACACTCTTATGACGCTTCGGCAGAGAGTAGTTCATTGTGCGTCTATTGGTATCAAACAAATATGGCTGGTTTAATAAATGACAGTGAAGAGCAGCGTTTCATGGATAGAGTTCGTGCAAATGCATATCGAGAGGCAATGGAAGCAGGTGCGTCTTTTATTAATCGCAAATGGGTTGCGAACAAGTTAAACCGATCGGATAGATGGGTGATGGACAATTGGAAGAAAGGTTATGATAACTGCCATGCCGAATTTGCTGAGGGTAGGTCCGAGAAATTATCACAGGAAAGCAAAAACATCATTGCTAATAACAGTGGCAAAAGACGTCGCAGCTGTGTCAACGTTGCACAAGAAATTAAAGCCAAGCGTGGAAAAACAATTTCTCGTTCAACGGTTCAAAGACATCGTCAGCGTGCAAACATCAAGCCATTCCATGTTATTCCGAAACCGATGAAGACCGCATTAAACATCGAAGATCGGCTCTGGTTTTGAGACTACCTGCGGGATTGGGTGGAAGACGACTTCATGCACCTTGCCCCGAGCGACGAGTTCTTTGTGTGGACTATGAGACGTCCGAATTACCAAAACGATAGGGTCTGGAGCTTATCGATTACAGATACTTCTGACGATGAACACTATCAAGAGCTGTCCAAGAAGCCTGACTGCATTGGCATCTTCGTGTGTTTCACCGCCAAGCGAATGATGTGGAGATTCAAGGAGCAGGGTGAGTCATGGAATGGTGATTATTTTCGGAATTTGCTAACAAATGATGTTTTTCCGTTTCTTCGAGATCCAAACAACACTATCGACCCGCATGAAGTTTGTTTTTTGCACGATAAGGCACCTTGCTTTAAGGCTAATGCAACACAGCAAATCCTAAGAGAAAGTGCTATCGATTTCTTCTCATCAAACGAATGGCCCGGTGCATCCCCTGACCTAAACGTTGCTGAACATTTTGGAGCCGTGTTAAAAGACGCAGTGGAATCTTTAATGATTCAAGCACGTGGTGAAAATCGGTATTCTCGAGACCTTCTAATGGGACACCTGACATCTGTGCTGAAGGACATGGAGTACGATACTGCTGTTTGAGACACTCCTCCGCTCCTACCCGAAACGGATGCGTGCTGTTCGAGAAGCAGGTGGTGGCCACACTAAATATTGATGTGATAAACGCAGAAATAAACGTACTTTTTGATTATCAACCGCAGAACATTCCACTTAGTTTTGTTTATTTTCCAGACCCCTAGCAAAAGGTTATGCACAACCCTGTATATTGTTACATCATTAGTCGACCAAATTTAGGGCTTATTATTTGTAGAAATAGGATCAACAATGGTCGACTAATGATGATGTAACAATGCATGACGTTTAGTTATCAGGGCTTCTGTCTGTACCTCGTCTCAACTTCAGTTGAGAGTGATGTCATGAGTGAAGTGGTTGCCGTTCGTCCGCATGAAGAAATAGTTCCTACAATTTTCTGTATATAAAGTTCAAAATTCTTTCTGAAATCACATTTCATATTGTTTCTCATTGATATAATAAAAAATCTGCGTATAAAAAAGCCATTTGACGAAATAAAAAAAAATAATAATAAACAAAATAAACTCCGACTGTAGTGGAGATTATTCGAATGCAAGATGGCGGCGTCTAGTTCCTACGTGAAGAACGTTAAAGGAAAACTTTACCACAGTGAAAAGAAGCAGATTATACTTAACGTTTACGGCAAATTGGCAGAACAGAAATCGGTAAATCAGTAAGTGACATCGTAGATTTGGTTACGGATTTAACTGGAGTCTCGGCAGCGACAGTCTACAGAGTCAGGAAGGAGCTGAAGAAGGAAGACAAAGGTGTCAACACCGAAGAAGTCTGTGAAACGAAATGTCGTTAAAGGTTCTTTCAGCAAGTATGACGCCCTAAATCAGCCATTCGATTAAAAGTACACCACTATTTTTTCCGTAACGAATGCCCCACATTAAACCGTCTGCTGAGAGACGTAAACGCCGATGACGACTTGCCAACCATATCGCGAGCAACGCTCCATCGCTTGCTCCTACATCTCGGGTTCACGTTTGAGAGAAGCCATCGTGATTCTATTTTGATGGAAAGAAATGACATTATTTTATGGCGTCATAAATACCTGCGTATGATTAAGAGAGGAGAGATTAATTTATTACTTGGACGAAACGTGGTGTAATGCTGGCACTTGTTTGAATAGCGTATCTTGAATTAAAGCCACAAAAGACCAAGGGGCGATACAGACAACCCTCGAGTCGTCTTCTTCTTCTTTCGTCTCTGCTGAGGTCTTTCCTACTGCCTGACGAATCCGGCTGGCATGCAAATGGCGACCACCAGCACAGGATTGGCACTTCTAACAGACACTGGCTTGGCGAGCACGACTTAGGTGTGTCGTCCTTCGCTGTCAACTACTTGGCCGTTCTCCTCCGCTCTTACTGCCTCTTCAACGGGCGTCGATTCAGTTCCACGGCGGACGAACTCCGTATTGGCCTCTGCTTCGGGGCTGGTTGGCTTTCTGCTGGTTACTGGCGAGAAACGTATAGTAAAAGACAGGCAAGTTCGTAACGAGTGATAAAACGCGGTCGTCCTTCCCGGCGAACGCAAACGTTCATTCTCCACGTCCACGTTATCAAACAGTTCTCTGTTTAAACACCTATCCCACTCGTTTTCTAACTCGCCGACATTATGCAGAATGTTCCGTCCTGAAGCTCCGCTCCCGAAAAGCATTCCGAAAAGCATGAGCTCTTATTGCCCAGCTCCCGAAAAGCATTTCGAAAACGGCGCTCTTGCTCGCGTCGCTTCCGCCTTCACTTATAGTTTACTTCCGCTCGCTTATCTGTCGATTTAACGTTTTGTTTAAGCTGAATATTATCGATAGATGGCGGCACGGAAGATCCGACCTTGCTCCCCAGCCGTGCAAATCGGCGGGGACATCGGACGGTTTTATTGTCGCATTTGTATGTGACAATCTGTACATAAGGCACTGGAGGGATAAACTTCGTCCACTGAGATCTCTGATAGCTGCTGAAACGTTGGAATTGGTACTTCATCTGAGTGAGCACTAAGCCGTCTTGCAGAGGTTAAATCGGGATACGTCCACTTGCTACGATTATTTCGATTTATGCCAGTAATATTCACAATACAAAAATAGCGGTCATCAATGTGGTTTTTGGTTTCCCTCTAAACCATCGGCACACCAAATTTCAGATTTCTCCTTTGTCCGTTACTCCATTGCCGTAAGTGTTTCGTACACATTTTACACATAACGTGTGGTGCTCACGTTTTGTCTCGGTCACTAAGATTGACGCCGAAGTATCCAAGGTACGCTCTTTTTACAAAGTCAGTAATACTTTTTGTATTTCCTTTTAGGGTGTACTATTCACAGATGTAGCAAAATTTATCAGGATGGTTGACAAAACTTCTTCTACAGAGTCGCTGGGAGAACGAAGGAGAAAAAACAATGTGGTGTGAAGTAGTGAAGGGAAGCTCAGAGTTATTTTAAATACAGAGAAACACAAAACTTTCCATATTCAAACTGCAAAGGTCAAATTTTCTATTCAATCTAGCAGTAGGCTAATACAGTATTGTCAAATTTTGCAATATTTTCAAAATTAGGGCAACGTAGATCATTATGGCTCTGATAATGTCGTTTTTTGAGTAAAATTCGTGGCCATCTGTCGGGAAAAAACGCCACGAACGTTTTCCCAGACCTATTATATCAACGTCGCACCTAATCAACCTCGCACCGTGGTCGCACCGAGGCCTTCGAGATTAACAAGGCCTGAGCATGCTGCTGAAAAGTGCGTGCGTGAGCGATTTCCAAATTTCATCACTAGGTGTCCTCTTTTCTCAATAAACAAGCAGAAAGCCAGCTATTTCATTTGTATTACATGTGCTTTTGTAACCATAATAAATTCAAAAATAAAAAAATACCACTAAGCAAATGTTTTAAATAAACCATCATTTGTGAAATTAATTCTGTACAGCTATATAAATGAATTTCAGATGTAAAAACAAATAAAATATTTCGATCTTCTCATGGTTAAACCACGAAAAGATCGAAAGATTTTTATTCCCCGTTAGATAACAATTTAAATTCATGATAATTTCAAAAATAAATAAATAAATAAATAAGATATTATGCAAATATTTTTAATAAACTACCACTATGTCAAAAAAATGTCATACAGCTGACTGACTGGCCTCGCAATGCTATACAGAGTGTTTTATCATGGGCGACATTAATACGGAAAACATAGCCTATTTCTCGAAAAGTTTTGAAACTATCAAAATGAACAAGTTACATTAGTTAGCTCTGTGCTCAATGAAAGCAATATATGAAACCTATGTTTTATTTGAAGACTCACTGAATTTGAAAAAGCCTCGCAAACATCGATGTTTTTCCGTTGTTCAACATGGTTTTACAGAGATTTTATTGAGAAAAGAGGACATCTGGCGACAGATTGGGGAAATCGCTCTCGCACGCATTTTAGCATTGAAACGGAGCAGCATGCTCAGGCCTTGTTAATCTCGAAGGCCTCGGGTCGCATCTCTGTACCATAACAAATAGTAAAAGCGCATTAAGTTAGCGGCGCTGTATCTCAAAGACTGATAGAGAAAAACTGTTTTCATATTTGGAATCAACACATCAAAATCAGTTCTAACATTCCAGGGACTAAACCAAAAAAAATTTTTTGTAGACCTGTGTAATAAATACGACTTAGTATGTTCATCTACCATGGATACAAAAGTTTGGGAAAATCTTAACAAGCGGAAATCTAATCTTTTGAAATATCTTCTTTTATTTTCTATTCACAAAGTTTTAAAATTGTCTGAGTAAGTTTAATTCTGAGAAAATATTTAGTAGGAAATATTTAAATTTAATTTAATAGAATTAATTATCTGATTTTTTTAAAATTTAACATACAAAATTTCTTATTTCCGTCCTTATTACGTATCTAATTGTGCGAACAGCCTATTTAGTTTTTTCATATAATGTTCAAGGAATTTAAATCTTGATTAAGATCGGGTGCAAAAGTAAAATATAATTAATTTCATACCCACCTGCAGATAGCGTTTTCTCGAAAATATCGTTCATGGCAATCATGCAGACATTCATAAAAGATTTCGGTTTCTACACATGGATCTTTAGGTTTGTTTATGAATTCATACTGAAAAAAAAACCAATTTTTTTCATAAAAATTACCATATCAGTTTTTAAATTATAAATTATATTTTTTAAACTTTATTGAGAAAGAAGATAAGTTAATTGTTTTTATTTTAAGTAAACAAAAAATAAGGATTATTTTTTTAAAAAGCTATTAATTTTTACGAAAATATTTCTTGTTGTAAATTACCTATTAATTTAGAAATTATTTTATAGTAATGTCATAAATTGATATTGCTGCTATCTCTATTTACCATAGTTGCATAAAACGTTATGACCATGTGTACTCCAGATGACATCACCCCCAGAGTTGTCGGATCGATTATTTTTTGAGATGCTTGAGCTCCAAACTGTATTGAAACATAGCATTTTTTTTAATATTGTATTAGAAATATTTATGAAACTTAAAGTAGCTTCCGCTAATAAAAGAGATTACTACACTACAGAACATTAAAATTTCCTAATCAAACAAATAAAAAAAAAGGAGATAATGGATTAACATGGATTTTCCATCTCAACCTGAACCCAAGAAACTAACAAACTTCTTCAACAAATGAAGTTGATGGAGGCTTTGCAACATTTAAATGAGAATATATAAAATAATTCCAATCGATTTCGCCTTTTATTTCTGGCTTTATCAGGGATACAAATGAATCGACAAAATCGATTGCAGCGCAACGAAAAATAGCACAAGTATCCGGAAACTGTTTCTCGTAGGTCCGGCCACACTCGCTCAAAAAATAATGAAGGGAAGTACACTGAATTACGAAAGAGTCCAGTTTCATAAACAATTCCAATTCATTGTTTTCTAATTAGCCATCAAGAGGAATAATGGGAGTCTTTTCCTAGCAGGACAAAAAAAAACAATTGTAGATTGATGACGGGACGAGGAACTAGGAAATGGAGATATCAATGTGAGACATACGGTACTGAAGTCATCAGCGATATTATTGGAAACTTTTCTGCCGAATTAGGTGATTGTTCTTAGGGTAATATTTTAGAGCGTTTACATCTACATTTACATATTGTAGCCCAGCAGTAGGCCAAAAATAAGATTCGTTCGAATATCATCTAGTAAATGTTTGAACCAAACCAATTGCGGATATGAAGTAAAAAAGTAAAAACTTGTTGTAAATAATAAACTCATCTTATGGATAATATGTTTGTGCTTCCTTTTAATAACAAATGCTTGTCACCTACTCCGAAAATGTCCCATAAGTGCAATTAAAATACGATGGTAAAGTCGTAAAGATTTAGCCTTCTTAGCTTTGTTAAGAGCATTGAAAAACATTATCCTTCCAGCTTGTCTTCGAACTGATTACAACACTGATATACAGGGTCGGGACACATTAATATGACCACCTTTCCTCGAACATGTTGGAACGTCCCATGGTATGCAGATGAAAAATCATTGCATATCATTAACAGCTGACAACAGCAGACGTGTAGTAGCATCCGTTAACACAGCAATTGTTGCCGTCATGGGCAGAGCAAGTGACCTGTCGGACCTCCAAAAGAGGATGATCATTGGCTGCCGTTGTGAACTGCTCTAGGGCTGCCGTTGTGAAGGTGTACCGCGACTGGACGAACCAGACAGTTTCGGGCAACCGAAGAGGTAACTGTGGGGCCTCACGGACCATTGATCCTAGAGGCGAGCGTCGGTTACGACGCCTGGCCAAGACCAATCGGCATGCCACTGTTGAGTAACTGACACAGCAAATGAACAGTGGGGCCACTAGGCGTGTCAGCACCAAGACAGTGCAACGATCCCTCTTGAAGTTGGGGCTCCAAAGCAGGCGTATGGTAACAGCACCCATGTTGACGCATGTGCATGGCCGAAAACGCCTCCAATTCGCAATGGACTATCGCCATTGGACCTCGGCCGAGTGGCAAAGGGTTGCTTTCTCTGACGAGTCGCGGTTTCTGGTGAACAGAGTGGACGGACGATGGAGAATTCGCCGGGAAGCATCTGAGAACAGGCATCCCGACACCATCGTTGGCAGACGACAGGCTGGAGGGGGAGGTGTGTCTGTTTGTGGGATGTTTTCCTTGTATGGTTTGAGTCCACTGATACCGCTAGAGGGTACACTCAATGCTGTTCGTTACCTGACGATCGTCGCAGACCACATACACCTCTTCATGTCGACTGTGTTTCCTCAGTGTGATGGCACCTTTCAACAGGACAATGCTGCCAAAATTGTCCACGACTGGTTCGAGGAGCATGAGGATGAATTCAAGCTACTCCGATGGCCACCAAACTCCCCAGACCTCATTCCCATTGAACATTTGTGGGACCATCTCGATCGCCATGTCCGCAAGCCTATATCCTCCACCACGCACAGTGATGAAATTACGGGATGCACTGATCGCCGAATGGTCCCAGATACCTGCAACCATCTTTCGAGGACTTACTGACTCTCTGCCACGTCGTCTGCTGTGCTTGCCGCCAAAGGTGGATATTCCAGATACTAGCAGGTGGTCATATTAATGTGTCCCGATCCTGTATTTGTGTCAAATCCTCGGAAGAGAAGATTCTATAAAAGTCATTATTCCGAGGGTTAGGCATGGAGAAAGCAAAAAAAACTTTCAATCAAGAAGCTTGGACACCAACAGCTGTAATGGACCCGCGGAGAAAAGAGAAAAAGGAAGAAAGGAAGGCAATTGGTGGAACCAGTGGGCAGATGCGGCTCAGAATCCTTCGAGCGAGAATAAAAAGACGATGAGAAGCAGAAGGCAGAAAATGCCTGGTTCTCGCCCGATTGAAGAGAAAGCGTTACCGAGAGCGACTAGTCGAAAACATCAAATAGTGCCCGCGAGTTAGTGGTACTAGGATTTGAAAAATTTGTTTCACACAGCAACTAAACAACCAACGCGTGTGAGTGACTTTGTTTTTGTAAGTGACCCTCCCTCCAGCAACCCCCGGAGGAGGTGTAAACCCCCCCCCCCCAAACTTTTCTTAACTTCGGCTATGGAAAACATGGTGTTAATGGTTGCCGACGGACCATTAGCCATCGGCATGTTTATGATGGAACTTTATGCGAAAACGGGCATCCCGCCCGTTCTCCCACCTGGTGATCTTGCTGTTTCTGTCGTACAGAGACTTTCCCCGAACGAATGGAGGATGCTCTGTCGACAGCGAAATGTAGCAGACCGTGTTGTATCTGCCACTTATGTCAAGGTCGGACAGACCACCGTCCGCCTGTGTTATGCTGAGCCCGGATTTCTGCCAATCCTCATCCGGGGCGCCTCACTACTGATGGAAGAAAAATACCTTAAGAGCTACATGTCCGACTATGGGCTGGTTAGGAAAGTTGCCAATCTAGTTCATGCGGATTCTCCCCTGCAAATGACTGGTGACATCGTCGTTGACATGAACCTTCAGAAGGACATTCCAGACTATCTTGTAATGCACGGGAACCATGTCCGCGTGTCTTACAAGGGTCAAAGGCAGTGCTGCTGGTACTGCAATAAAACGTCTCATGTAAGAAAAGACTGCCCTCTCCTCAAACAATGCGATGCATGCAACCGCATCTTAAGTAAATATTATCAGTGCCCGGAGAGAGTGTTTGCAACACCAGCAGATATTCCATCAACGCCTCAGAGAATGTCGGCCCAGTAGCAAACCACGATGTCATCGCCGGGCAAGCCACCAGTGCCGTGCAGAGCTTCGCCAATTTCGTCACCACCTTGGAGGACTCATGCTTCTTCAACTCCTCCGCCTCTTCCCTGGGAACAGAGGGAGGTGATGCCCCCACCACCTACACAACCTGCGCTTCCAACTAGACCTTTGGAACCTAGGAGGGAGCTGCCACCGTTCCCCCCCCCCCCCCCCCGTTCCCGGAGATTCCAGAGATTACACCTCTTCCTCAGCCATCACACGACATTTCGATGGGTGAAGACGAAGCTTCTGCAGTTGACGACGTCGCAAAACAGCAGGATCATCTTGCGAGGATAAAGAGTCCTCGCAAGAAAAAATCCAGATGGAAGCCGTGGCAATAGGTACGAGAGTGGAGCTACTTCTTCCGAGCGATACAGCCGCGCGAGCTACAAGCGCAGCCTTTCTTCTTCATTCGATCACTTGCGATCTCCGAGGAGAAGAACGACAGAGCCTTCTCAACCGGACACAGGTCAGAAGTTGCCTCATTAAACATCCTCAATGAAGGTCATTTCTCTTGGTTCCTCTTTCTAGCAATCGGTATTGTCATCGTTCATTGCCCTGTACAGGCCGGACATTCTGTTACTCTAAGAAGTGAAGCTTGCTACTACACAACAGTGCTATGACCTGCCAGGTCTTCGCAGTCAGTACACCAATGGACAACTCTTTATTAACTCTTCGTCACCAAACAGGAAAGGGGTAACCACCATCGTCTTCAATCCCTCCTTTTTAGTTTCTAACGGTGTGTTTCAGCAGGGTAATTTCTTTGGACATTTCAACATCTGTTGTCAAGTTCCGATTGCTTAACATCTATGCACCGTGTAGAACAGCAGAGAAACCAACGTTTTTTAGTGACTTAAACCACTTTTTGTTGTGATCATCATTGCCTGTAGTGATTGCTGGTGATTTGAACTGTCATCCAGCCGACATCTTTTCGTCTGGTCATGTGTATCGTTTATGCCAGCAAACTGTATTGTTCGACTTATAGACACACTCTCCACATAGCAACCAGCCTGGGTCTCTTCCACCAAGGACCCACTATATCAACAAGATTAGACCTTTTTCTTCTTGAGAATGCATCAATGCATTTGCTGGCTCACCGGGTAAAATGGAGGTAATTCCATGATCATTCTCCGACCACAGCGCCATCATGTGGTCATGGAATCCTCCATCTCCAGCATCATCTACAGGTTCTGCAGTCCAGCGCAATTGGTTTTTGAATGTTTCTCTACTCGACGAAGGGAATGTTCGTCCATTTTTTGAAAAACATCTTCATGACGTGCCTCCTACGCTTGCTTCTTGGCTAGAACTGAAAAAGAAAATCAAGCGTTTCTTTCGAAAGATTGGGTTACGCGCAGCTCGTCGTCGACGTCGTTATCTTCTCTTGTTGCAAGAGATCCTTCGTCTCCTTCAAGTATCCACCCCGAAGGAGGAGTTCAAGATGGAGATACGTCAGGCGACGAGCGAGATAAACGCTCTAATGATCGGCAAGGCTGCCGGCGCAGCGCTCAGAGCCAAACTTTCCTGGGCGACTTACGTCAGGCATTTATCATCAGCAGCGTTCGCCGAGGAGAGATGACGTGCCAACAAAAAAAAGATGCCATCGTTTGGTGGTGGAAAATGGGGAAGTGATTTCTGACCACGACATCTTGTCAGCTTTTCACGTCCATTTTTCGTCTTTTTTCAATAACCCAATCATTCCATCAGAAGACACGAAGCAGTGGATTGAGGCGCTAAGACCTTTTTCTGAGGATGCTGACCTATCTCTCGTCCCTTTACCGAAGACGAAGTCAAGAAGTTCCTGTCAGCAGACGGCCGTCATCAGTCCAGCCCGGGTATGGATGGCATTCCACATTCATTTTATAATGCGACATGGAAAGTTCTTGGGCCTTTCTTGATACAAGTGTTTAATTTGATCATCAAGGGCTCGTCTTCCATCACACCAGACTTCACCATGGGGAAAATCACTCTTCTCCCCAAAGTGCCGAATCCAGAACTTGTTACCCAGTGGAGGCCAATAACTCTTCTCAACTGAAAATCTACGCAGAAGAATTTATCAACCCCGGACAATCCTGCTCGATTCCATCACGCAGGATGTCCGATAATCTAATTACGATTTGGTGTGTGATGGAAGAGGCGTGTGCTCGTCATCAAGATCTTGTTGTTTTAAGCCTTGATCAAGAAAAGGCCTTTGATAAAGTAAACTCTGAATTCCTTTTTGACGTCTTTCGACAGCTTTGTCTTCGGACTTTTGCCACGATTATTTCCGCACTGTATATTTCGGCCACATCATGTTCCTCATAATGGTTCCATGTCTACTACTTTCAGCCTGCTTTCAGCCTCTTTCCCCCTTGTTATACATCTTTTATTTGGAACCATTATTACAATACCTAAATCGCCACCAAGATGTTCGAGGATACGGTCGAATACGACCTGCATCGATAAGCATCAAGTCGTTAGCTTGTGCGGATGACGTGGTGCTTTTTGCGTCAGACGCATATTCCTTGAGCATCTTCAAAGAAACATTTAACCACTTTAGTACTTCGACGGGGAGTTCCATCAACCTCGTCAAGTCTAAAGATATTGCCATTGGGAATTGGACCACAGACTATCTTAATAATTTCCCAGTATCATGGTGTGATCAAATTATCTGCTGGGTTATGTGTTCTCCTCTAAACCGAATATGGAGCTTATACACTGGCAACAAGTGGTAGAAAAGTGCATTTCTCGCCTTGACCAAAACTTCCGGTTTTCAACATCAATGTTTGTCAAGGTGAGATACATCAAGACTCATGTGCTTCCAGTTTTAACATCCAAGTGCCTATTCACCTTGCCTTCGTATAAACTCCTCATGAGACTCCGTAGGGCAATTCTGAACTATGTTTGGAGGATGACTGCCCAGCAACGTCATCGATAAGAGCAGGGTTCCTCTTTATTCCCTTTGAGAGAGGGGGGTTGGGTTTATCCGATATTAAGCGATACCTCATTGCGGCCAGATTGGCTGCCTTGATTCGGGTATTCCTTAGTCCTTCCCCTTTATGGCTTAACTTCTTCTTCCTACATCTAAGGTTTTTTTCCGAGGTGAATAGGCTTCCGTTACCTCCCTTGTGGCCAGTAGTAATGTATCAGCACCAACCAGATAATTATAAATCTTTTAACCTGGACTTAGTGACTATATTATCGATGCTACGCCGTATTGATCCACAGGAATGGGAAATACTTCGTCTTTCATGGTTCTTTCAGCAGACTGACCCTGGTGAATCGACCGACATCGTTCGGCTTTTTCCCGATCACCGGTGGGCATCAGTCTTGAAGCTCCTAAAATCCTTTGCCCTTCGAGAAAACATTGTTCAATTATCAATGGCGGCTGCTGCATCACGGGTTCTATTCTCTTCAACGTCTTTTTCAGTGGAAAGTGGTCAGGTCTGCTGGATGTTCCGCATGCGGCGTAGCCGAGACTATCAGCCATATATTTTACGAGTGCCCGTTTGCGAAGTCGATCTGGGATCGTTTGAGGCAGCATTATGGACTGGCACGCTTTTCGTATCAGTTTGTGCACTGCCTTTGAAATAATTCTACCGGCGAAGTAATTAAACCGGACCTAGCGATCGCGATCGCCTACATCAACAAAGAACTCCACCAACACTTTCGCAAAGACATCCACCAACAATTTCGGTTGTGTGGAGAAGAGTGGCCGTTCAGCTTCGTTCCTTCTTTTCTTTTCGAATGGTCCGTATTCGAATGGTCTTTTGGTTTTTGTTAAGTTTCGATAATAATGTATCAACATGAGCGTCCCATGACAAGTCTGGAGATAGAGTAAGACCGAGGTAAATAAACTTAGTTGTAGTGGGATTATTATACCATAATATATAATATATAAATCTATTATGGGATTTCATAGGGCATAGCTACCAATCTTTCGAAATGAAATACAGTATCTTCTGGGTTTATGCTTAAAAAATAACGGCATGAACAATTACGGTATCAAAATATTAAAGAATTTAAAAAGTAATAAGTAAAAATATCAATGTTCGAAATACAGAAAAAAGTAAATAAATAAACTAAATATTTATTGATGAAAATAAGAAAGAAAATTCCACAGTTGGATTCGAACCGGGAAACTTCAGCTTTTCGAAGGTCCCCGGTTCGAATTCAGCCTGTGGAGTATTGGTTCCTATTTTCATCAATAATTTAAACATTTGATGTTTTACGTAGGGTAAACCCTCCTCGAATATACTTGAGATATTCTTAAATATTTATTGCTTTGTTTTTAATAAGTGCGTTAAATATTTCATCTGCAAAGTCGATATTACTGAAATAAAAAGCAACGATTGATCTTTTCAGTTAAAAGTGCTGTTAATTCGTCCACACCAGTCATAAACCTCATCCCTATTTCCACTCTGGACGGCCAAGTCCATTTTAATCTTCTACGATGTTCGTTCAAACTACTAAACTTTATAACCGTTCAACTTCGCTTAGCTCAACTCCCTGCCAAGCAAGTGAAAACGCTTTTGAAATGAACTGTGTGTATCGGCCTCGGTGGCTCAGCGGTTGCGTGATTGCCTCTGATGCCCGAGTACGCGGGTTCGATCCCGGCCGAGGACGACGAGGATATTTCGGGGGGATATCCTTGATCACGCACTTCCTTCGGAAGGGAAGTAAAGCCGTTGGTCCCGTGTAGTCGTTTGCCGGCTGCACGTTAAAGAACCCTTGCGAGGCAAAATTTGCGGCCCCTATAACGCCGTCCTGAAATGACCACAGCAGTTGAAAAGGACGTTAATACCAAACAAACCAAACCAAATGAACTGTACATCACACGAAATTTTTGGAAGTTAAGAAGAAATTATTTCTAATAATAAATGCTAAATTAGGTTTTGAGAAATTAAAGATTACTTATAAGAGTTTCTTACCAAAAAAGAGGAACCATAACATCCATTCTCAGGTGGGTTTCTCATGGTATTTATTTGGAAAGTGTTTAGAACGCCTTTGTATGGTATTCTTCTTTCTAAGGAAACAGAATTAAATTATCTTGAATGATTTCTTTTACTCGTATCTATTTGCAGTCGTCAGCCTTCTAGTGGCCAACGACTCAACCATGCCTCAGACGATGCCTCACAGCATGAAAGCCAATGGTGCAGATAAATGTATAAGCATGAACCATTCTCTATCCATCGCAGTTTTATTTTAAACTATTTCAACACGTAATTACAACGAATTATCGAAATTATTGAAATAATTACATTCGAAATGCTTTAGAAGAAATGGCGAGAAGTTGGTTATCGACTATATATTGTACGTGGCATTCGAGAGAAATATGCAGTTGTGGAACCATAAATCGGTTAGAAAATTTTATGATGACGACGATGACGATGAGATGAAGCAATACGTAAGTAGGCCCTAAATATTTCTAGAGGTTTGACTCTATGTACCGCATATACACGTGTATAAGTTGACCTCCAATTTTTGGAAAAATGTATACCTCGAGGATATATGTCGAAGCAAAAAAATATTTATAAACACTTGAGAGGAAAAAATGTATTATACAACACAACTATTACAAGCAGTTTTTGTTTAATTGCAAGAAGATTAAATTTATGGTAACAAATTCAAATATAGCTGTTTCTTCATCTGACTGTTCAAAAAGTTGATGAAAATTTCCATTCTCATATTCGTCATCCACATCGTCTTCAGTTTCGTTTTCATCGGCCTCGCTTTCATTGTTTT
>JAHWFO010020083.1:121346-135858 GCA_023313115.1 Rhysida immarginata
TTGTAGACGATTCGGGATTTGAAGGAAAGACGAGCGCTTGCATCACTGGAATTCGCGATGGAATTTGAATTCCGTGACACCTCCCCTCCCCTTTGTACTTTCGCTGGTTTTATTAATGAACTATCATCTATTGATTATTATATATAATTTTTTCATAATACACTGTTGTGGCTTTTTAACTTTTACTTTGGGATAAATTGCAGAATGCTAAACTTTCATCGAAACTGTTGGCAGCCATATCAACAATAATGGCAGCCGCAGCCTTTTAAAGACTTCTCTTTATGCTGCAAAGAGTGGATAATTTTATCTTATTAGGAATTCAATTAAGCAGTGGAAAGCTTAAGAAATGAATTCTAAACGCATTAATAAATTATTATTTAGTTGTTTGTAAAGTCCGCTTATAAGAGCGCTCTACGAATCAACTCTGACGCGTGCATAAATCGAATGTGGTTTTCATTGGTCATTTTTTGGAAAAAAAAAAACCCTCGACTTATACACGATTATATACGGTAGTTGTTGAATTATTCGTGTTTATGAAGACAAGAAAAATGACTGCGAGAAAAATCAGCGATTCTACCCTTAGATGATCCTACAGTTAGATGATGGCATCACAGAAAAGCTGAGAATTTAGAAATGCCTTCCCTTCTGCCAAGTACGTTTTTCTTTGATTACTGTCGTTCAATCCAACATACGCAGTAACTCAAAGTATAATCAATAGATATAAAATTCTTCATGCTTATACAATTCTGCCCCACTAGCTGCTATTCTGTGAAATGCCGTCTGATGTTTCAATATGGCCACCTGATGTGTAATGTGACGCTTCGCTCATTGGCCACTAAAGATCTGATTGCGAATAGAATTTTCGTGAAATTTCTAAATCAAGTATAAATTTTTCTTTTAAGCCTTATTTCATACTATTTGCATTATTTATTGTAAAAATGACATAAATTTCGAATCTACAGTTCAAAGCATTGAATCATGATAATGTTTTTAAGTGCTGCAAATAAATGAATATTTTCTACAATACAAAAAACCTTTTCTTTATTTACAAATGGTCAGATATCGCATCATGCATTTTGTAGGATGATCTCCGGCCTAAAAATTCTCATATTAATAATAAATTATGAATTAAATTGTGAGTAATAAAATATGTTTATTGTAATGGAAAAGAGTTTACTCCGATGTCAGAATGAGCGCTAATGCGCTCAAAACTATTTTTGAATACAAATTCCATACTTAACAATGGTTTGAGCAATAGCAAGAGTATTAACGCTCATTCTGAATTCGGGACTATGTTTCATTAGTCTTCTTCATGGTCTTCTTCTCTTTCTATAAATGGTCATCAAGCTCCATTGAAAAACGAAGTTTCTAGCTTCACGATAGGGACGGAATTCCATTGAAAAGTAGCGCTGCATATACGAGGGTGGGCTGAAAAGTAATGCCTCCATGGCTGTAACTTTTTTATTTTTTAACCGATTTTCAAAATTATTTTTGTATCTGATACTCACATTTCTCCTCTATGTAATGCACTATTCACTTTTCGACACAGTCCTCATCCCTTTCCACGCACTGTACCAACGCGTGACTAGTCGGGTGAACCCGTCGGAGAGGAATTCCAGGGTTGTCGTCGACACGAGGATTGAATGGCAGCTTTGGATCCTCTTCTGCAGCACGATAACGCCCGTCCGCACACGATCGCCACACATCAGAGGGGGTTGCAGCGCCTATAGTTCAAAGATGAAAAACTGCAGTTCAAAATTGAAAGACTTTGCACCTTGCGACTTTCACCACTTCCCATAGAGGAAAGAGCACCTTAAGGGGCATGAGTTGCGTTCTGACGACAAGGTGAAACCTGCCGTCCGGTCTTGGTGTCGACAACAACCCCGGAATTCCTCTCCGACGGGTTCACCCGACTAGTCACGCGTTGGTACAATGCGTGGAAAGGGATGGGGACTATGTCGAAAAGTGAATAGTGGATTACATAGAGGAGAAATGTGAGTATCAGATACCAAAAGAATTTTGAAAATCGGTTAAATAATAAAAAAGTTACAGCCATGGAGGCATTACTTTTCAGCCCACCTTCGTACAATCGGCCCATTTGCGCCTGCAGCGCCGCCTTATCGGGAGCTAGAACCTTTTGTTTCAGTTTCAGTTTCAATGGAACCGGAATTGAATTGGGTCAGAATTTGATGACACAGTACTGCCAAGGTTAGTGAATTCTGCAAAATTTTTAAATAAAAACTTGATAAAGCAATGTGAATGCATTACATAGTTCACTTTTAACATTAGGCATGAAAAATAAAATTATTTATTTTATCAATTTTTGCTGTTAAAACTTACGACTGAGACTTAGAAAGTAACGCGTTCGAAATTCTTATTAAAATGACAAAGTATTAAAAAACTGACGACAGACTTACAACACATTTGATTGCGGCGAGGCCAACTAGAAAGTCCTCGTCATTGCGGAGGCCTTATCTGTTTTAAGCAGGGCCGTCGCGTGCTTTGATCAGAGAGCGCGGCCTACGAGATAGTAAAAGGCCTGTGCATTTGCCTCTTTATGAAGCCAAAATTGGGAAACTCAATGACGTTTATTAGAGATAGACTCCGAAGCAATTGTTGTTACTTGAAGCAAATTGGGAAGCTTCAAGCCCAGAAACTGTCGTGGCCAAAAGTGAGTGAAGATGATGCAAAACACATGGCTAAACATGAGAGTAGCTGATTAATAATTCTTTCATATGCCGATCACGAATTGAGAAGCTTATCTTTTCGTTTGCTTTGCATTTGAAGTATTTTATTATATTTTATAAACCATTTTTCGATCATCTTTTCAATTTCGTTTCGATCATCTTTCAGTTACGTATTTTTGATTAATGCTTGTGGAAAATGATTCCTGATCCTTTTTCGTGTCTGTTTATACAGTTGTACGCAGAACAACTTTGAGGAATAGTTTTGAATTAATTATTCCTTGGGCCCAAAATCGTCAAAAGCAAAGCAGCCAGACAGCTAACTACTCCACGGCTCACTCATGCCCACACAGACTATCATAACTTCAATTTGCTTCACTTTAGTGGCGATGTTAACAATAGGATTCGGAGTCTATCTTTAATATACGTCATTGGGGAAACTCGAATTTTGAGATTTATATCATGAGATCCTGCCATCTGCCGGCAGTAACAGTAGATTTTCTATTAAAAACTTGTTTGAAAATAATAAAACATTTATTATTTTAGTCAGATTTATTATTTTGTTTTAAGAAATAAACAAAACTTCAAAGTTCATTTCTTAAAATAACAAATCTGCTTAAAATAATATAAGTTTTATTATTTTCAAACACGTTTTTAATAGAAAATCTACTGATATCGCTGGCAGATGGCAGGATTTCATGCCATGAGGTGGTGACCTCCCTTTGTTAACGCGTGCTAGCCATGTGCTTAAGATTGTTATCAAAGTGTATCAAGCCATGTGTTGAAGAAAATTTCTTCATTACTTCCTCCAGCCAGCCATATGCCTCCTGTTATCTTCAAATCACATCATTCATCCTTTTTCTGTGAGGTAGTGTTTTCTTGTGTATCCCTCCACCTGGTGTCTCCTGGGGGAAGTTTCCACTTTTTGAAGTTAACTTTTTCCCGTCATCACCATGGAGAAAATGGTGATGATGATTGCCGACGGCCCGTTTGCCATCGGCGGTTTCATGAAGGGGTTGTATGGCCAAACCAGCATACCCCCTGTTCTTCCGTCGGGCTTCCCCGCTGTTTCAATGCTGCGGAAGCTTTCCTCTACTGAATCGAGGATGCTTTGCAGAAACTATAATGTTGCTGAGCGGATAGTAGATGCTGGCCATGTCAAAGTCGGCCAGACTACTATCCACTTGTTTCAAGCAGACCCTGGGCATCTCACCATCCATGGCCAGGGCACCTCGCCGCTGATGGCTGAAGCATATTTGAAGGACTACATGTCTGACTACGGGGAGGTGCTGCGAGTGTCCTATCCAGACCACTCAAGCTTCCCCCTGTAGAAGAATGGTGACGTTCTGTTGGATATGCGCTTTCAAATAGACATTCCTGAACTCCTTGTGCTACAATGGAGAACGTGTCTTCGTGTTCTACAAGGACCAGAGGCAGTTCTGCTGGTACTGCAAGAAGTCCTCCCACGTCCGGAAGGACTGGCCTCTCTTGAAAAAGTGTGACTTCTGCAATCGCATCGTGGGCAAGTACCATCAGTGCCCAGAGAGACCACATTAGTGATGTTAAGACCCAGTTAATTCAAGATTCCGGATCTTTTTTTCTTGGATCCGAAATCCGCATCTTAGATCCGACATCCAAGATTCGGATCCTGTATCAGGAAATTGTGTATATCCAATTTTTTTATATATAACCGCCTTATAATGTGTCTCAAAGTCAAAAGACCCTAAACTCCCTAATTCCCTAAGACTGAGAGTGGATCGCTTTAATGTAATCAACAATCAAAATCATCATAAAATAAAATCAGATTCAATTTAACAAATCTTTAGTTTTCGTTTTAGTTAGAATTGTACCATATCCCCTCAATCTATATGGACTCGACTATTGCGATTGTGATAGCCTGAGTCCTGCTCCTAAGTCCTAATTAGTCCTAATACGCATCCAGTTAAAGGATCCGAGGATTCGAGATCCGAGAACTGGATCTGGATATTTTTAGATCCGAATCGGGATATTTTCAGATCCGGATCAGAAATCCAGATCCAACGGACATCACTAGTAAAAACTAAGCTTTCAGCACGCCAATTTGTATGTTAATTTATGAAAACCAAAAAAATAATCCGGAAAAAATCCGGAAAGCATAAAATACCGGAAAATTAGATCCAGTTAATTAAAAAATGAACCAAACAGACATTTGATCTCGTCAATTGGCATCGCCGTACCAAATGTTATTATTCTAAACGAAATACTGCATTGGAGTTAGATGGCAAAATTACAAAACGGGGGGGGGGGGGGCAATTTTGGACTCTCCTGGCGCCCCTCAAAAAACGGAAATATCCCCGAGAACCTTCCCTCCGATTTTCATTGCTTTATCTTTATTCCCCGCGAAGTTGTATCAAAATATCAGAAAATTTTGTGAAACACCCCCGAAAATCGTTTTTTATCGGTTTTCGCACTCTTAAAATTCCAATATTGAAAATCGGGGAAACTACTTTTTTGGAAAGGTAGCTAGAAACGTTCCTGCAAAATTTCGAAGATCTGCGTTTATTGGGGGTGGAGCCAAGCGAGCAAACGTGCAATTCCTTTCTGACCCCCTGGGTGGGCAGGGGGTCCGATTTTCGAAAAACCCGGTCTTAGCACGCCCCTATGCTATTCCACAGCCCACTAGATAAAGGTCTGAGTGCTGTTTTCAAAATGGCGGCGCTCGCAGGCGGACTGTCTGTGTGAAATAAGATGGAATAGAAGAATTATTTCACAAATTTGCTTTAATCTTCTAACGAAATCTAAGTTTTTGAACTTGTTATTTAAATGGCTTTATGTTTCAATCAAAACAATGGCAACATATGTGCAAATAATGTAGTTTCATTTTTTTCAAAGTAGAGCCATCTATGGAGGAAGAGAAAAAGCATCTTTTCTATAAAAAATTTCGAAACCATATATGATGGTTTTAGAAATCTGCAAAAATTAGTTCCTGTAATAGATTAATTATTTTGGTTAGATTTTGTAAGAAAATTAAACCAGATTATGGGTTATATACTGTATTGGTCGCCACGAAAAACCCTTTTAGAAAATAAGATATATTTGTATTCCCGCGCGAAAGACTTCCAGTTACTGTTGATGCTGTTTCACGGAATAATCGCAAAAGTCTTCATTAAGCAAAGCAAACAACGACGTCACAATTTCTAACGCTAGAAAAAATGCCATTCAGATAAAAAAATAAAAGATACACTGCATTTCCGCGCGACAGACTTGCAATCATTGTTGATGCTGCTTTACGGAACAATCGCAAAATTCTTCACTAAACAAAGCAAACGTCACAATTTTTTAAAGCAGGCAAAAACCCCATTCAGCTCGAGGTAAAAAATAATCTCGAGGTAAAAAATAATCTATAATGGAAAGGAAGAAAGAATAAATAAAATCCTTTCTTAGCGAGCACCTAGAAGCCAAGAGAAATATACTTGACAAAATTCAAGTTTGTAGGCTTCATAGTTCTGGAGATTTCGTGATATATGAGTCTGTGAGTGGTATTTGGATTTTGTATACAGGGTGGGCCAAAAGTCGCGTACCAAGGTCCCCTGACTTGACCCCAATGGATTTTTATTTTTGGGGCCACCTCAAACAAATAGTCTACTCTACAAGAATTGCAGATGTCGACCATCTTCGCCAGCAGATAATTCGTGGGTGCAATCACATAGATGGAAACAGAGACTTACTTGATAAAGTTTATGGAAATTTTGAACATCGACTGGAATTGTGCATCAACGCAAATGGCGAGCATTTCGAGCATTTGTGATTGTACCAGCATGTACAACGTGTTTCTTAGTTCATTAGTTAAGCTTGGTTTTAATAAAATAACGTTTAGTATTATCAGAATTGTTTTAAATGCTTTGATGCGCGACTTATGGCCCACCCTGTATTTAGATTGAAAGTGTACTGACAGATAGCCTCACTATAGCTATCTCGTGGCTTACCTAGCCAATTCGTGTAATAGCCTAATGTTTTGTGTTCAGTGTTAGGAATGAAGACTAATGAATCTTAGTGTATTGGAATAAACTCTTTTCCGTTATAATAAATATACTGTATTTTAGTACTCACAATTTAATTCATAATTTATTTTTTTGAAACATTTTTATCTTTTGATGTTTTTGAAGCCTTTATTTTATTTATAATGTAAGCGCTTGTTGCATTTCTTTGTGCTTTGAAGTGCTTAATTTATTTCTACAGATTCTTTCCTCTCTATAGTTAAGAATACTGTTCCGATTCAAAAAAGCGTTATATGTGATGCAATAATCATTACTGATGTTGCAATAATTTTAATTTTTCGTCATATAAATTTTTGTGGTTTAGATACTGCGAAGAGCTTACACGTGCCTTGTTTGTGTCCCGCATTCGATTGTGAGCATAGACGTGAGTAAGATGACGCATCTTAAGCATAGAGAGACTCGATATATGCTTATATTCTTACTTCAGTTATTATAAGCCTTTATTCCGTATTACCGATGTACGAGGATTATTCGTAAAATAAGGTCCGTTTTGTAATAAAAACAAAACTACTATATACGAGGGTTGGGGCAAAAGTCATGGCAACTATTTTTTTTCTTGAAGATACCAGTCCGGTTGGAAAATGTGACATATACAGACGAAAGGACAAGGTGTTAACTACATGTGTGGACAATGAATAGCACTGAAATATCGTAACACACTAATTTATTACGGTAGTATACAGGGCAATATGGCCTTCACGGTTGCTCATCACTGGTTGACACACGTCCTTGCTGAAACTCTCCTACCCACCGTGCTACTGTACGGTATGGTAGGGCATTATTCCCAAGGGCTTCCACTAATTCACTGTGACATTCCATCGCAATTCTCCCTCGGAGAACGGCTATTTTGATGTAAGCGCGCTGCTCAACACAGGTTACTTCCATCTCGCACGACACTCACCAACTGACTGATTTCACAGCCCTCGCTGCGCTACTACCAGCTATCACAGAGCCATCTGTTGTTCTGCATACGCACTATGCCTGCAGAACTTCCACACGACACATATATGTTTGTGATCCGTTCACATATCTACAAGAAAAAAAATAGTTGCCATGACTTATGCCCCAACCCTCGTATATTTTCAACTATTTTTTCTTTTTGGGTTTCTATGACTTTTTAACTATTTTTCCACATACTTTATTTAAGCACTTGCCATAGCGCTCAATGTACTTCCATATCATCACTTCATAGAAGCTGCCGCTGGTGAAGAAAGCCACGCAGTTTTTACTTGTTCATCGTCGCTGAAACGCACGCTGCCGATGAACTCCTTTAGATCCAGAAAAGGTGGTAGCCACTGGACGCGAGGTCCGGATTGTAAGGCGGGTGGTCAAGTTGTTGCCAACTAATCTATAAAGAAGGATGTTTGTTTGTGGGTTTGTTTGTGGGTTTGTTTGTTTGTTTGTTTGTTTTTTATACAAATCTACAGTTTTATTCCGATCTTGATCAAATTTTGCATACTTGACCTTCAAAGCATGAGGAAGATCACTGTTTACCTCAGATTTCGGAAAAATAATAAATATCGATAAAAAATCCGGGCGAGGCCGGGTTATCAGATAGTACGTGATAAAACAGGCTAAATCAAATTTACAATAGAGGAATTTTTATAAAAAAAAACAAAATAAACAAATTTATTATAATAAGGAGTGCGGATTTTAATTATATAAAATAGCTGTATGCATCATCATTAAAAAGACTATAAGTTACTTTATTAAACAGTTAAAAACTCCAATATCTTTGTACTTAAATACTTACTTATTTGTCCAAGGATACATATGCCTACAGGAGTCATGGTTTTTACAAAAGTGACATCATCATAATTAACTATGCCCTGTAAAATAAACAGAAATTTTCGAAATAGCATAAAACTAAAAGAAAAACCTATTCCCGCTGCATCGTTTGCTAGAAAGAGTTTTCCTATACGAAGAAAACCACAATATATCTTAGCCCCATTTAATTCTTCACATAGTAGCACTTGATGACTTAAGATAAGTAAGGGATCCGTATTTTGACACTTTTAACAGTAGACCAGGTGCGCACTGAGAAAGAGAAATCACCGTTTAAGTATCGAATATCACTTTCTCCCATCATTGCACATGGCCGATCTCATTGGAGTCATTTATGGTCATCGGAATGATGCTCACGAGAAACTTTACAGGCTTTTGTGATCGCGCTAGTAGCCTATTCAAAAATTGCCTTAGTGGCACAAGTCATTGACGATACACTAAGGGAATTGAAGAAATGGTATGTGCTTTCAAGTGCTTGCACAACGTTCATTCATAATAGATGTTACGCGACGTTTGTCCAGGTAAGCCATTGTTCCCTATGGCCATATATTCTTAACGATTTGTCCCAGTGCTATGTGTCCGGGAGTTATTTCTAGGAAAATGGCACAATTTACGTATGTGAGAGACCAGAAATTAAGTTTAACAAAAGTTATATGCGAGAATCGGTAAAGTCGGATAAGAGGGCAAAAGGGCCGAGATTCGACATGGCATAAACTGCATAATTCGTGCGTTCCGCATAATTTCGAAGAGGAACTCCGGGCTCACTATCATCGCCGTAGGTGGCTGCTACGATACTCGGCCGCGGCTCCTATCTGTCTTCTATGCTGTTTTGAGTTCTCACTTCCTACGGGCGGGTACGTCTCCTTCACTACGCATTTCCTTGCTTGATTAGGACTCGGCCTGCGAACTTGGTTTGCACTTTCCTCTTCCATGACTCCTTCTTATCCTTTTCCACCTGCTTACGTTTGCTGTTTCCTATATGTAAGCGTCCCTTGCTCGCTTCACTATTTTTCTCGAGCCCCGACTTTTTCCTTTCGCTCCGCTCCGCTGCCACGTTTGTTTTTCTTCTACTATCCCGGTATGTTCGCTCCCTATTATTTCCCTCCGCTTTCCTGCTCCCGATCCGCGTCGCGGACGGTCCATGTCACGCTTTCGATTTAATGGTTTCGAATCGCGTGACAGACGCTGCAGTTTCTTTGTGACAACTTTGAAGTGATTTCTCATGCTCCCTACTCACCTGACCTGGCTCCTAGCGACTTTTGGTTATTTCCAACGATGAAAGACACTCTCCGTGGTCGCACATTCACTAGCCGCGCCGCTATTGCATCAGCGATTTTCCAGTGGTCAAAACAGACTCCTAAAGAAACGTTCGTACCGGCTATGGTTTGGTTTGGTTTATTTGGTATTAACGTCCTTTTCAACTGCTATGGCCATTTCAGGACGGCGATATAGGGGCCGCAAATTTTACCTCGCAAGGGTTCTTTACCGTGCAGCCGGCAAACGACTACACGGGACCAACGGCTTTACTTCCCTTCCGAAGGAAGTGCGCGATCTTAGGATTTTCCCCCTGAAAAAATCCTCGTCGTCCTCGGCCGGGGGTCGAACCCGCGTCCTCGGGCATCAGAGGCGATCACGCAACCACTGAGCCACCGAGGCCGATCGTACCGGCTATGGAATCATGGCGTCGCCGTTGTGAAAAATGTGTACACCTGCAGGGAGATTACGTCAAAAAGTGACACAAGTTTCAGAGTTTTCGTGTGATTAGTTTGTGAGAAAGAAACTTGTACTGGAGGTGTTATAATTTGAATGCACCTCGTACTGGAGGCTGAATCAGAACTATCAATGTTTATTAAAGGTGATATCTAGTCTAAATGCCATTGTGCTAATCAAATCTTCTGTCAGAATCACACATATGTTTATACCGTTATGCAAATGAGGATCATTGTTATTGGCAGCTCCACGTTTCGCCCTGGTGGTCGGGGGAAGGGGAGAACGACATGTTAATATTATCAACACCCCTTCTCCTTCCTTTGAATAGCATACCTTCCAACTTAAAAGCCATTTGGTCCACCGATCACCCCGCTACAGGCTCTGAATGGGGATACTTTCATTTGAATCAAACTGTACTATATGTAAACCAATGACATCCACAATAAACAAATCATCAAATGCTTTTTAAATGGAATAGTTCAGTTATTTGCAAAATCCATAATTACACTTTACCCATATATTCCACACACATCACATAATTACACACACTTACATAAAGACGGAGGACAGACACACAGAGAGAGATAGCGCGAGAGAAAGAGAGAAAGAGAAGGACGAAATTTACAACTTAAACTGACCTTAATGAAATCCTTTTCTAATTTTGTTAGATTATTTCTGTTGGTCCAGGGTGTCAACTTCATTTCTTTGTTCAATGAACTTCTAATAGAAACAAATTCGAATATAGGATCTGAGTTTTCCCATACTTCCTGAAGGTCTATTCCAGGCACTCCTGTTAGCTTTCTAATTGAAAAGATTCCTTTGCAATAACCTTTTTCGTCACCATGATAATCGCAATTGTTCTTCGTCAACATTTCTACTATATCTTTGGTTTGGGGGTTGCAGAGAGCAGTTCCAGGAAAAACAATGCTTTCATTTAGCAAAAGATTAACGTCTACAGCAACGGGGAAGGATTTATAATATTGCAGTCTCTCTATACACTGGTAAATACAAACAATTAGAGATAAACAAAAAATTAAAAGCCAAACCAAGCGGGAATATAGTGATCTTTTGTTTTCAAAAATATAGTTAAAACCCGGAATATCCGATTCAAAGGATTTCTGAGATTCTAAATAACAGCGAACTAATTTTCTCAGTCTTCTTGATAAAGAATTTTCCTCTGGTTCCCGCGATGGAACTTTGTTAATGTCCATGATATTTTTGAAGCAATCTAAGGATACCTGCAAAATATAAACCACTTTGATTTTAGATTATTCAATTCAGAATAACGAAAATCTAAATATCAGACAAAAACTAAATTTCAAAATTTATTAATGTGCGAGTTCAGGAATTTGTTTTGGTATGTTTCCTTGCGATACAAAATTTTATCTGTTCACCGACAGTAGAGCTGTGGTTTCTGAAGCTGCCAACATTGGAATACTTTTAGAAATTAAATCATATAGTTCTCGAAATGTCCACCATCTGATGCAGTCACATGTCTTAAGCGAAGTACAAAATTAGTAGAACATTCTACAATATTCCACACAGTCGCTACTGGAATGACTTCACAATTTATGACTCATGGTTTGCTCCACTTCCGTAAATGCGGTGGGATTCTGTGGCCAGTGAAATTTTGTACTAACATAAGGAAACGTAGCAAAACAAAGTCCTGACCTCACATATTAATCTCCTGCAAGAATAAATTTAATACCTGTCACTATTTGCTTACTGTTCTACTATAGCAACCGTCAATCTACAGGATGATTCAAAATGATGTCCGGCATTTCAAAATTTTACTATGCATTTATTTTATAACATAAACTAACCAGACCGGGTTTAAAATGCAGGAAAACTCAAATATATTTTTATTCTAGCATTACAAATGTTCTATGCGACTCCCTCGAGTTACTCGGATCATGTCAAAACGATAGTCAATCTCAACCCAAACTCCTTTCATCCCGTGTTTTTGCGTTTACAAAGACATCTAGTTTCCAGAAATTGATCATACTACTTACGGATGCTTTTGTCAGTACGGCAATCTTTATGAAATTGCCTACGAAATGCCCGCTGGACTAAAATTATAGAGTTTGTTTTTGCATACTCCAAGACGCAACATGCCTTTTCATTCACAGCCGCCATCTTTACGTTTATCGCGACATTAGCGACACCACAGCCTCAAATTGCGGGAAGGTTATTGTCACGGAACTCAAACTCCATCATGAATTCCGATGACGCAATCGCTCGCTTTCACTCTCGGATATTCTACCATTCGGAGAGGAAAGCAGGGCGACGTCATGAGCTTCACCGGCAACATCAACACGCACGACCCAATCAGCGAGCGAGAGAAGATTCGAGCGCGGGATATGAAAGGAGAACGGAAAGGAAGGCAAATGGCTCGAGAGTTCGGAACGGGATAGGTCTCCCGAGATGCAAGGCTCCGAGGAAAGCTTACAGCAGCCACAACTACTGTTTCTCGAGCAGGAAACTGGCCGGCGGACGAGAATCTCCAGTCGCCACGACGGACACGGCTTCGGGTCGGCGTATTGCGCAGTTGGAAAAAGCCATGCCGTGCAGCGAAGCCAAGAGGGCGGAGATTTGCTCACCAAAACGACAGGAAAGTCAGCCGAGCGGCTGTCGTCACGGCCCGCGTTTGGAAAGCTTCCGAATGGATTCCCGAGGACGATAGTGGACTGCAGCTACACCTTAGTAAGTGCATCTTTCTTTGTCGGCAGTAATGCCAGTTTGTGCAAAGCCGCTTTCATGGAGCTCTCACGTAGGGAACTCCGTCATAGCACGATAGTGAAGGGCTTATGGCCGTTTAGTTTTTTTGCTTATTTACGCCATGAGCTAGGCTTCACCTTAATAGGACTTCCCGCAATTTCTTGTCCGTATCGTGCTACGCAGTTCTCCGTTTTTTCTTAATGCATAGTTTGTGTTTTAGGCATTAGGAAAAACAATAAGAAAAGTTCTATTTAAGTGCAAGCCTTTTTATTGTGATACGTTTTTGTGTTAGGAGTTTTGATATTTAGATATTTATATTGTAAGGCTTACTCCTTTATTGTCTCAAATTTTTAGTGTTCAAGTTTGAATACCATAAGTCGTATTACAAGGACTCATATGACTCTTAATTAGTTTCCGGATAAGACTTTCGTTTAGTTACGACATGGTTCATTGACCTTAATTGTATCTGTGATTAAGGCGTCGCTGTAATTCTTTATTAAAGTGTGCATTATTATTCGGTCTGGGATTTTACCATTTTAAGACTGTCTCACCTTCAAGGTTTGGTGAGGTCATTGCGTGGTATTTTGTGAATGTGAAACTAATGGGGAAGAATTTAGACATCAGAAGACACCAGATGGCAGATTGTACTATCCACCCTAAGGCAGCAATTTTTAATGTTAACCTATGGGAGAAACTACAATTTTTTGCTCTGAATTAATAAAAATGGTGATGTTAAAAATATTAAATGTCTCACTATCTTTATTGATATCTATCACTTTTCCACACGTTCTTATTTTTAATTAAAATGAATTTTTAAAATAAATTTGTAATAAAAATTTTAACAGAAGTGAAAATTTAACAATTTGCTACTTTTTTTTTTTTATCAAATTAAAAAATGCCAGGCTAAACATTTTTATGGAATTAATAAATTATGTAGCTCAGCAAAATGATGTTTAAAAAAAGCGGTATTTTTTATGTGAATTTTCATAAGAAAATCCATCTGGCACTTAAAAAGATTTTTTTTTAACAATTTTCGTTTATTATTGAATTTTAATAAATCTTTGAAAACCGAATTGTTTCCCCTCGTACTTATAAAAAATTCAATTAAAACCGCCGTTTTCCCCGTAGGTTATCATTAAAAATGGCTGCTTTAGGATGGGTAGTACAATTCGCCATCTGGTGTTTTGCTTGAGAAATGTAATACATTCTTCCCCATTGTGTTTTTCAGCACCCACGCCGTAAACGTGATTTGTAAAGACTTTGGACTGTGTTTATTCCTAGCAAGACCTATTAATTGTTTAAACACAATTGTTGTTCTACGTGATATTTAATCATGTTTATCATTGATTTTGCAATTCACTTATTTGCTCTTATTATAAACAAGTTAAGAGGAAAAAGGTTTTATCAAACCAAGCTTTTATAATGTTTTATTTAGTGGCAACAATACAGCTTAATTTTGCAACAATAAACAATAGACAAATTTACTCTCGCCATAACGAAATGTCCAATTGTTACAACAATCAATTCGTAGTAATGAGTTAGTACCATTAGAACACGAACCAATGAACCGATTTGAAA
>JAHWFO010020083.1:171205-240297 GCA_023313115.1 Rhysida immarginata
CCCCAGTAATTATACATTTCTTTTTTTTTTTTAAGGCGCCTTCGTAATACTTGAAGGTTATACTTAAAATTAAAATAAGATTTGTATTTTTCTTCTGATTTAAATATGTATGTATTATGAAACATGAGTCATTTTAGCAGGTGCCATTAATGATCCTAAGTTGAATTGCATTTATCGGCTACTAACTATCAATTTCCTCACTTGGGTCATCTTAAGTATTATTCCTAAAAGCGCACTCATACTGAATAAGGCCACGGAGGACAGTTACCCTTCATGGCAAGGAAAGGACTTTGTTTCATATAGCCGATGACTAGTATCAATAGATCCCCTGAGGTCGCTATCTGGTTTCTTATAGTATAGAGGCCCTTTGAGCTCTTTGAGACTCCTCCCGGAGTCCTATTGATCATATGATTGGCATGACACGATGTCCCACCGGATGGCGTGAGCCCTTCCGTCACGTATGGTTGGGGTAATTTCATTTTTATATACAATTAAGTTCGAATCCATGTCTTAATACGGTCAGCCGGCAAAATCAGACATGTTAATAGGGCCTATGCTACTTTCCGCTTTTATTGGGTCAGTAGGAGGCTATAACCAAACAAGATTGCGAAAATTAATAGCATACTCCTCTATTGGACATATAGGATGAATAATGGCAGCCATAATAACTGACGAGCAAATCTTTATTCTATACTTGTTAACTTATATTTTAATCTCATTTACAATTATAATATATTTAGGAATTAATAAAATTATATTCACCCCCCAATTACTGACTTCAGCAAAAAATAAAATAACTGACTTCTTACTATTTTTAAATCTAATATCATTTGGAGGGCTTCCCCCAATATTAGGATTTTTACCAAAATGGCAAGTGATTCTAGCATTAGCAAAATCAAATTACATTATTACAACAACATTTTTAATTGTAGCCTCGTTAATCACTTTATATTATTACCTACGAGTATCATACTACTGATTCATACTAACAGACTCTCCAGCGCTATATGGATTTAATAAAGATAGTAAAACAAGAATTATACTCCTAACTCCTTCAATTTTAGGTATGCCCTTCATATTAATATTAGTTTAATACTTTAAGTTAATTAAAACTATTAGCCTTCAAAGCTAAAATTATTATTTAAGTTTTTACTAACCTTTAAATTTGCAATTTAATATTTGCAGAACCAGAGAAATAATTATTCCACTTTAGATTTTACAATATAACATTTTAAAACTTTCTTACCGCGATGACTATTTTCCACAAATCACAAAGATATTGGAACTATATATTTAATTTTTGGGGCTTGATCTTCAATAGTAGGGACAGGATTAAGATTGTTAATCCGACTCGAATTAAGCCAACCAGGAAGATTAATTGGAGACGATCAAACATATAACGTAGTTGTTACTGCTCATGCTTTCATTATAATCTTCTTCATCGTAATACCTATCACAATAGGAGGATTTGGTAATGATTATTACCATTGATATTAGGAGCCCCAGATATAGCATTTCCACATATAAATAATTTAAGCTTCTGATTATTACCCCTATCACTCACTACTTTTAAGATCAGCGCAGCCGTAGAAGCCGGAGCAGGTACAGGATGGACAGTATATCCTCCCCAGCAAGTAACATTTCACATGCTGGACCAGCAGGGGCATCTTCAATTCTCGGAGCAATTAACTTTATCACAACAGTGATTAATATACGAACAGCCGGTATAGTAATAGAACGGATTCCCTTATTCGTGTGAGCTGTAAAAATTACAGCCATCCTCTTATTACTATCACTACCAGTCTTAGCTAGGGCTATTACAATACTTGTAACAGATCGAAATTTTAACACAAGATTTTTTGATCCAGCAGGAGGAAGTGACCCTATTTTATATCAACACTTATTTTGATTTTTTGGCCACCCAGAAGTTTATATTCTAATTTTACCAGGATTCGGTATAGTATCTCAAATCATAACAGACAATGGTACAGTGCTAACGTTGTTGATAATAACTTGAGAACCACAACAGATAACTGAAACCCGATTGCAGGAATGAACTTCTGAGGAAAAAACTGGTGTCAGTTGATATGCCACATGGTCCCCTTCCCTTTTAAGAAAAGGAACCTTGACCCACAATGGCGGATTTGAACCTGGTGGCCGAAGTCATAACGGTTCCTAAAGATAGAGCACGGATCCTATTCTCTGCTAGGATGGTTACATTATTCATTTTTACATACCATATCTGAAATACACCTATAACCAATGACTTTTGACTCACCTTGTAGTATATCCGCATCGTTAAGAATAAAATCGTCCCCTGCTTCTAATAAAGGAACATCGGAATCTGTATCTCACAGTTTCAAACCCAATTGTAATATTTTATTCACCTAAAACTATTGATTGCCCTTAGCAAATAAAAAATCACACGATTTTATTTTTTTAAGTGCGCCACAAAATAAAACCGATGCGCACAAGCATACACTGGGAGCGGTAGCGATGCGCGCATTCATTCAAATCGGAATAGAAGGGAAAAGAAAACAAGCATGGAGGAAGGGAGAAATCGTTTATGGTAGTCGCCATTGAAATGCAGTTACAGCCATGATTTTAATATTCTATTTCTAAAAAATAAAATTTTGTTTAGAAACTAGAGAATCCATTCAATTGTCCATTCAAGTAGTTCCATTGCTTTATGTGAAATGGCTTCGTGCTTATTGTTGGATGGTGGAGGAAATAAATTCCATCAAGCGCTAGCAGATGTATTAATGCGCACACCGCTTTACCACAAATGTACACTACCCTATCAAAAGTCATGGGACACCGCTGATTTGCATGAAAATGGGACATTCCTTTGCAATTTCACAGTTGGCATTCTTCCGAGCACTACATAATAGAGAGTGTGCCATTATGAGCTGATGCTTGCGTAAATGTTATAAGAAAAGAGCTTTCAGACTTCCAAAGAGGTACAATTGTTGGGTGCCATCTCGCAGGCAAAACTATTAGAGAGACGTCAATCCTCCTAAACATCCCGAAATCGACCGTTCACACGTCATCCGGGCATGGAAAGAGAAAGGCACCACAAGTATTACTCCTAGGACTGGAAGACCCAAGATAATGTCGGTCAGAGACCAAAGGGCTCTTCGTAAAGTAGTCACTCCAAACCGTCACACATCGCTTGATGGACTGACAAGATCGTTCATAGAGTCGACGGGAACAACTGTGAGCACCCTGACTGTTCGCAGGGAACTGCATGCAATGAGTTTTTATGGCAGAGCGGCAGCCCATAAACCTCACATCAGCACCAGCAATGCAGCGAGGAGATTGCAATGGTGCAAAGAGCGACGCCATTGGACTCTACATCAATGGCGAATGATTGGATGGAGTGATGAGTCCCACTACACCATCTGGCAATCGGATGGACGGGTTTGGGTATGGCGAACGCCCGGCGAACGTTATTTACCAAGCTGTGTTGTGCCCACGGTGAAGTTCGGCGGAGAGGCGATAATGGCGTGGGGGTGCTTTTCATGGTATAGGTTGGGTGCAATCATTTCTGTGGACGGACATCTAAACGCAGAGCGTTACCAAGACATTCTGGACAGCGCATCACTCCCATCTCTCTGGCAGCACTCCCATCTTTGTTTCAGCACGATAACGTACCCTGCCATAAAGCAAGGGCTGTAGGCACATGGTTTGATGAAAAGGTGAAATGGGGTTCGAGAACTTGATTGGCCTGCACAGAGCCCCGATCTGAACCCCATCGAACATCTGTGGGACGTGTTGGAACGTCGATTGCGCGCTTGTGCGGAACGCCCGAAATCCGTGTCCGAACTGTCCAAGACATTTATGGCAGAATGGCGAAAATTACCTGTCGAAACGTAACAAAAATTGTGAACAGTATGCGCCAGAGATTAGAAGCTGTGATAGTAGCAAAAAGATACTAAAATATGTAAATTTATGAGTGTTTCTATTAAAATGATGGTGTCCCATGACTTTTGATACGGTAGTGTATTTTTTAATCTGTGGTTTTACCTGTGGGCGTAACAATGAAGTCTTTGTATGGCTATGTGCGCTCAAATTATTTGGTTTTCGCGGTTTATTTTTAAAGAAAAAAAATAGCGCGATTTCTTATTTTGCAAGCATCAATGGTTTACTCAATTTAATTTGAAACTTTGAGATACAGGTTCGGATGTCCCCTTGTAAGTTCATTAAATGTTGGCTTCGATTCTTCCAAGCCAATAATACTGGAGATTCTCTTTGAGATTCTTCCTCTATGTTTGAGTATTAGGAGGTGAGGATCACAATCCTCCTTCGTCACTTGTTTTTGTATGACCGTCGTGGCGCTTCATCCACAAGGCAGGCGGATAAAAATTTGAGTATAACACACGCATAGGACGACATGTACCATCGTCGTATGATTGACAGTTTTTCAAATCAAGGGATATTGGATTTCTTAGAGTAGCGTCGACTAATGTAGTTTGGCGCATCTCGTTATCATTTTTGACGGTAGATTGAAGCTAAGGTTCCGTTCTGTCAGATCGGTATTTTTAAGGAGGTTTTTGCCTTTGTGATAGTTTTCGACTTCTTTCATTGGGCACGTTACTGTATTTTTGTGTTTGTAGATTGTTTTAAACGATGCAAATTGCCTAATCACTGGCTAGCTAATCATTTCGGCCCCTTCAATATTAAAGCTTTGTCATCCTGGAGATGATGGTCTCTTCCAGCAAAATAATGCCCCTCCCAGAGGTCATTTTCATCCTGGAATAATTTAATTTAAACTTTTTGTTGAATCTCTGCGGGTTGCCATTGTTTGAATCATCAGAGCCATGTATCCTTGTCGATAATAGTTCAACAAGCGTGACTGACATCTACAAGCATGACTACCTCAGGCAACACTTTAATCTCTGATGGAATCAATGCCATGACGTTTAGAGATTGTTATTCATGCAAGAAAATTCGCACCAAAAGGGGTTTATCTCTAATGTTCACTTTGTGTACATAATCCTTCGTTGTTGAAACTTCCCAGATTTATGGTAACGATATTAAAAAAATTAGAAGTTTAATTTGGTTTAATATTCATTTTTAAATTTTTATGAGGTAAACAAATCATACAAATAGCGATTTTTAAAAAAGCACGAAAAGCAACACGAGTTATAGAATTAATTACCTTTATTGAAGTCTTATTTGAATACAGAAACAATCCAAAAAAAAACATTACATTTTATTTCTTAAAAAACACGTTGCATACTCAATTAAGAAAGGCTGACAATTAATTACTTTTATTTTATAAAGGTTATTTTCTCTATAATAACTGCAGGCCGAATCCATCATAGGCAAAGACAGTCAATATTATGCAGTGCTTTAAACTTTTTAGTTTCCGAGATCCTCCAAAGGGCTGCTGCCCCCACGACCCTAACGGATAAGCGGGTTTGAAAAGTAAGTAAGTAAGTGACTGGACAATCGGCACGGAAACTGCTTAGCACCATGACCACTGATGTGAGAGCTGAACGTCGACAGCAAAAATGTGTAAGACGTCCAAAAGGAGCGAACCTATGCGTATTGGGTTCCTAAGCAAATGAATGCTGACAAAGATGAATCGGCACAAACTGCTACAATTTGCGTTACTGTACAGTAATTGGACCTCTCGTAAGCGCGAAAGGGTTGCTTTCTTCAATGGGTCCGGTTTCTGCTCAATCAACCGACAACATCCTGAAAGGATCACCCAAAAAGCATCATCCTACAACCAATGTTGCCAAGAGCTGGAGGTGCCAATGTTATGGTATAGGGTATATTTTCTTCGTATTCTATGGTTATTGCGAATCACGTACATGTTGATTATCTTCTTTGGGGTAGGAGAATGCGTTATATCATACTCCTATACCTCCAAAATGGTTGGGGTAGCATAGCCAGGATTTCCAGACCTCAATCCAATCGAGCCATTTTCGCTGCGTGGATCCGTCAATACGTACTCTCTAGTAGCTGCCGGGCGCATTCCAGTCTGCATGACCCCAGCTACCTATGAACACTTTCCACAATCTTCTTGAGTTTCTCTCACGTCGTTCTGCTTAATGCACACGGAGGTTGTTCTGTTTACAGCCGGTGGTCATAATATTGTGACTAGACTATTTTATAATTCGTTATATTTTTTAATATTTTAAATATTTAAAAGACCAAATTATTACAATGATATTATTTTCGTTTAGAGATATCTACATAGCAGCAGACTTGATATTGAAAGAAAGTATTTTGAAAGAAAGCATTTAAAAGATAGCTAAAGCAGCAAGAATTCAGTTTTCTTAATATTTTTTACATATGCTAAAAAAACTTAAGAAACTTTGAGGAGTGCGTCTAATTCATACAAAATGGACATAACCGATGCTCCTAATAACAAACCCAAATTGCCTCCGATATCACATAATAGTTTATCAAAATTATATGTAGAGACCTCTTTCAAGACATTCAGAATATTATATTGATACATATAGACAACAAAGTTCATGATCGAATCCAGAGGTTCAGTGTACATACGAATGGTGAAAACGGAGTCTTGACATTTTTTCTTGCAACCACAATGTTTCGTTGCTACCGTTCGATAAACGATATCTTCAAACGTCTTTTGGGCCTGTTTCGCTGAAGAAGAATTGGTGCAGGCATTTAGCCCGTAATCATTCATATATGGCAATCTATAAAAACAAGGCAAATGTGGTGATTTTTTTATTTAAGTATCTCATGCAAGATAAACCATACTCAGTATTTAAAATGTCAAAAGAAAAAAATGCCAGTTTACATTTATAGATTTATAAAAACAAGTCTTTTCAATATGATAAATCTAAAATGCAGAGTGTCCTAAATTGATGTATGCATTCTTTGAAAAGTTATAGCTCAGCAACGAAATAAGATATAAATATAAGGTTTGTTGTATATGATCCAGACGGCACTGGAAAAGCATAGCAACACATTCATTGTTGTTCATTTGTTTATAAACAAAAATGGCGGTGAGACTTTCATTCGATGAACGTGAGTTCCCGCCTCGATCTCCCGATTTAAGCGACCTCGATTTCTACCTTTGGTGAACTTTAAAGAACACTATACGCCACAAACCTACAAACACTGACGGAATTAAGATATCAGATTGAACATTCCATCAATGATATTCCATTAGCTACAATCCAGTCGGTATGTCACTCTGTTTGACGTCGCTGTTGGGAGTGAACACTGGCAGAAGGTGGACATTTTGAACATGTACGGGCTTAAGGAAGTTTAAGGAATAAAATACAATAAACCTTATATTTCTATCTCATTTCGTTGCTGAGTTATAACGTTTCAAAGAGTGTATACATACCTGCTAGCCTATTTTCATCCAGAAGGAAATGGTCCAGTCTAATCTGCCTTGACTCTCAGTAAAAGTACCTGATTTTGCAGCCGATCAACATCCGGTAAGATCAGTTTCTACGAAATAGGTAATAACCTTTTTGCACCCGACTGTACAGTCTATTCCAAAAGCGTTTTCACTTAGATGAAGGACGTTCGGCTTCTTTACAATATATTAAACTAGTGAGATTAATCGGTTCAGGCAAGAAGTCCAGTTCGAATCACGTCGGACGATGCCATTTATTCTTTCTTAGCATCAGGAATATGTAGGCTGTCACCTCATTTTCGGGGAGAGATAAAGAAATCGAATGAGGTGACAGTGGAAAGAGAGGTCCCCTCAGTTAGTGTCGTCATTGGAAGGGGCCAATGAGGAGACAGCAGATGAAATAAAGAGAAGAAAAAGCCGGCCCCCGTCAAAGGTAATGGAAGAGGAGAAAGGGTGAGCGAGCAGCGCGGGCTGCGATTCGCCGAAAAAAGAGAAAATAAAAAAGGAGAAAAAGAGAAAGAGTTTTCACAGGTGGAAAAGGTTGGAGACTCGGAACAAGGAAGGTAACGGAAAATGGAGAGGGACGAATGCGAGCACGGAGATAGGTACGAAGGAGAAGGGAGCCCCTCGACGAGCTAAGCAACCGCCGTGGATGCAAGAGCGAGTCAAAGAGAATGAGGAGCGGAATTCGACGAGGAAGAGTAGAGAAGCCAACAGCCGGCCGCTAACGCCGAAGTCAGCGGCAGCTACACGGAATACGTCGTGGAGAAATTGGATTCGTTGGCGGAAGAACCGAACGAGTTCCTCGGACTGCGAAACGAATGCAGAGTGCCAGAGGTTGAACTCGACGGAGACCTATCGACAAATTGCAAGTAAGGTGCCCGTTTCATATGTTAATTCGCCCCCTCTAAGTGCTATTTATAACCGAAGAGACTCGTCCCACGTTAGCTCAAATAAGCCATGGACATGTGGTCGACAAGAATTCAGGCATACCCGCTACGATAAGACGGATAAGGGAAGCCATTCTAAATTAGAATTTGAGCCGGTAATAAGTGGGATTATTACTCAAAACGTGACTGATGCCTATTCGGTTATTCCCTTGGATGCACGAGATAAGGACTCGTTAAAAACGCTCCGAGTGATAAGTACAATTAGTACGAACTCAAATGACGTTGATATTGAACTAGTGAGCAGCAGTTCATTAAGAGAAGAGTGCCCAATCGACACTTCAACGTCCAGAGCAAGAGAGATAGTGAATTCTCTCCAACTAGACGCATTCAGCCAGCCCAGCCAAGCAGTGAATTTGCAAGCAATACATTCTTCGCTTTCGTGGGAGAGGATTTATTTTCTGGTGGATTTGTGCCTACCCGGATGGCCAAAGCGGGTAGGTGACGGGAGTTAGTTTCCGACCAGCGAAAGCTGTGGGCCAAGTTCATGTTGCCTCATTAGAGGTGTTTTCAAGTTTTTTACGTTGGGTGTAGCATAATGCCACCTGAAGATCTTTTTAGGTCTTAACTCCGTGGATGCCATACCATCTGCCTCTCCACTTCAAAAGTGGGAGAGAGAGAGGATTTATTTTCTGCTGGATGTGTGCCTATCCGGGTGGCCAAAGCGGGTAGGTGTCGGGAGTTAGCTTCCGACCAGCGAAAGCTGTGGGCCAAGTTCATGTTGCCTCGTTTGAGGTGTTTGCCTCGTTAGAGGTGTTTAAGTTTTTACATTGGGTGTAGCATTATGCCACCTGTAAGATCTTTTTAGATCTTAACTCCGTGGAGGCAATACCATCTGCCTCTCCACTTCAAAAGTGGGAGAGAGAGGAACGGACTTTCTGTTGGATTTGTGCCTACCCGGGTGGCCAAAGCGGGTAGATGTCGGGAGTTAGCTTCTGACCAGCGAAAGCTGTGGGCCAAGTTCATGTTGCCTCGTTTGAGGTGTTTTCAGTTTTTTACGTTGGGTGTAGCATAATGCCGCCTGAATATCTTTTTAGATCTTAACTCCGTGGAGGCAATACCATGTGCCTCTCCAAATCAAAAGTGAGAGAGGAGCAAAGTCGCAATAGTAGCGTGCCTTTAGCGTTAGGTAGTGTCGAAGAGGTCCTAGTCGGTCTGCCGCGCTCGGTAGGCAGCGTTGCGTTCTTTGGTAGTAACTCTTATATTACTTGCTTTGTGTTGTGTTGTAAACTTTGTGCCATGCATACTGACTGGATTAATATTAATGTGTCAATTTTATCTTCTAACAGTTCCCACCTGCGAGAAGCTTTACCTACCAAGGTTGCCGTGTTCAGGTTCTACGGTCGCCATTAGCAGTTGTTCCAATTATACCTGCATCAATCGAAGATGGTTAGTTCAGTAGTCAGCGAACGATAAAGCCATTTAATCTTGCAGTTTTAAATCTTTTCGTCGATATTTTATGGAATTTGAATTCCAAATGCTTTAATTTAATTTAATTCAACTCGATAAAGAGTGCTTCCATCGCCGAAGTTCAATTCGCCATTTCAACAGCCGTGCCAGACTTACGTCTAGCTCCCGCCACCATATCCTCCAATCAGCTTGCATCTCGAGGATAAATTGAAATTTTGGAGGCCTGATTAAAGAAAGCATGTATTAAATAGTCGTCTGAAAGCACATAGTATACACACAAAGTTTTATTTAATTTTAGTGATCGTGCATGTTTCGTGAATTAGATACAAGCTCGAAGAAGGAAGTAAAAGGCCCTATAGGACTATAAAAGCAGCGGCGAGCCGTCCGTCGAGTTTGGTTTCCGAGGATTATTTCCCCGTAATCGCGTCTCATATGACTCAACACTAATCCATCCAGAAGTGAAGAAATTGGGACGGGTTATCACCAAATACATAACTTCTTAATCAGTTAAAATAATACGTATTATACGTAATTAATTTCGAATATACACTTTTAATGCGAAACGCGGGACTTGTTCTAAATTACATAGCTTCTCGTATTTTCTAACATAAGTTCATTGCTAAGTGATGAATGCATGCCATAAAAACTGTAATCTATAACATTTATGTCTTTATTTTAAAATGAATAAAACAAGTTTGTTACTGGAAATTTTGATATTTTTTATTCTCAATACCACTGTGGCGTTGTCATCTTATATAATAAAAAATATGCTTGCGCATATTGGCAAATAATTTAAAAAATCAACTTTACAAGCAAGCTGAAAACTAACCCACAGAATTTTTAAATTCATTGAAATCCACCTGGAAAGCCACCACCTTAAATTCAATGTGAAAGTAGGGTCAGTAATAATATTGAGAAATTTGGATTTCCCCAAATTATACAATGTCACTAATTTTATGCCCACTATCACCCAGACAACAATTATCTAGGTTACAATCTCCTCTGGGACGCAATGACGATTAACAAGGGCAATCTCTTTAAGATGCTAATGGCCTGACAAAAAATAGCGTACCCAAAGTAATGATGTGCGATACCAATAAAGCATCGATACTACCGGTATCGAGTACTTTAATAAAATACTCGATACCAATATCGAGTACTCAATGAGGAAGTATCGATAGTATCGAGTAAAAATGAGTATTTATTTATATGGTAAAATGCATTTTTGAGAGGACGCCGAACCGATATTGGAGCACGTGGAGGCTAACATCACTCATTACTATTAGACCTAATTACTATTACTAGGAGACTATCATCACGTGTCCGAGTCATTAGCTTTTTTTTTTTTTTCCCCGTGCGCCCATAGAGCGAGGCGTTAAAATCTCGACCTCGTTAGGAGAAATAAAATCAAACGCTTCGAAAGATACTTACCCAATCAGTAGGCAGCCACTGGAATAAAAGCGTTAATACATTTAATAGATTCTGAATTAACGCTGAATATCGAACATCTTCATTAGGTGACTCATAGGTTTTTTCAGTATCGAGTATCGACGTGCAAAATATCGATACTATCAATACTTGAGCCATGTTAAAATATACGATACCTGAGTACTCCATACCGGCAAGTATCGATACTTTTTTGGTATTGGTATCGGTATCGTCACAACACTAACCCAAAGGCATTCGAGTAACATATTATATGTTAAAATAATGGTCTTTTATGCATAACTAACATTTATTAATTTTTTTTGTAAATAACTTAATTAGAATTAATATTAACTTATGGTGCCAATTACAATATTTGAATAATTTTGGATTTAATATATTCTGTTATTAAATAATCCTTTAAATTTCTTAAAACAATTTTGTTGATTTTTGTGAAATTTTGTATGTAATCGTATTATTGATACTGTTTAATAGCACGTTTTTTTTCTTTCGGGCGAAGCCGTGGGTAATCAGCTAGTAATCTATATTATTCAATAGCGAAAGAATGGAGCTACTTATTGGTTTTATAATGTCTTAACTGTGTACCCCTTCATAATTTCTACATTTTTTGAGGTAGAAGGTTGAATTCGGAATGTAGCTTCCTATGGGCATGTGCACCTTTACTATTTAGTTTGGTTTTGATTAGCCCATTTAGGTCGGAGTTTTAGGGGTGGAAATTAGAGGGGACCAAAAGGCCTAGGTGTATTTATGCATATAAAGGAGTGAAATTCGGTATGCAGATTCCTATAAGCAAGATCTCCATTATATGAAGTTTTTTTTTCCCCAAGGTATCCATGCCCTTCCGACTCGGTGGCGGAAATGCATCGAAAAGCAGGGGGACTGCGTTGATAAATAGTGTACTTGTTCCAACTCTGTCTGCAATAAAGGAGCTGTAAAAATATATTTGACTGACCCTCGTAAGTAGAATAAGAATGGAGCTACTTATTGGTTTTATAATGTCAGTCCGTCCCCTTCATAATTTCTACATTTTTTGAGGTAGAAGGTTGAAATTCGGAATGTAGCTTACTATGGGCATGTCCATCTGCACTATTTAGTTTGGTTTTGATTAGTACACTTGGATCGGAATTATAGTGGTGGGATTCAGAGAGGGCAACATATCTATGTGCTAGGTATATTTAACGTTGAAGAATATGATTATATGAGGCGTTGAGCGCAAAAGTGGCCCAAGCCGAAAAAAATATGTTCTGAGAAAATCCACAGAATTCTTCCCTATTATGTATGCAAAATTGTATATATTTTAAAGTGCTGCTCAAGAGTTTTTAGATAATGGGATGGTTTTCATTTTAAATGTGAATATTGGATATAGGATTTTTATATTTCGTGGGGATGGAAGGTTTTTATAATTATTGAATATTTAAACAGTTTTGTACGATAGCAGATGTAGTCAGTTTTATAATCCTTTCTTATAATTTTTTTTGTTTATATTAAAACCTGTTGAAGTTAAAAAATAATTTTTAAGAATCTTTATATATCTATGTGCTATTTAGGTACGTAAAGGCGTAAAATTCAGTATCCAGATTCCTCTAGGCAAGATCTACATTACTATGAAGTTTAGGCCCAATTGTTCCAGTGGCAGTCACTTGGTCCTTAGAACTATGACAACTGTGGTATGTGATATATCATACGTTCGGAAATTATGAGAAAGGAAAGATGATACAAGTTGTTTTTTTTTACATTTTCTACATATTACGTTCGAGAAAATCAATTTATTGATTAAAGAACTTGGGGAGAGTTGAAAAGTGCAGATAAAGGGGTTAAAATAGTGCCTTACCGTACTCGGGAGGCGGGGGGAGGAGGGTGATTAATTTCTTTTTAATAAATGTATAAATGTATTTCTGCTTCACTGCTAAAGCTCCTCCCTGGAATGTTTACAAGATTTTATTAACTAAAGGGTTCGCGTTGTTAATTGGGTTAATGACCTCAGGAGTAGGAATAGCAGAAATCAATAAAAAAAATTTCTTCTTTTAGGTGCAGATCTTATATTCATATGTTTTTTGAATCGTTAACGACGTATTCAGGGAAGCGTGATGGTCGTAGAATATTCTTTGATCCTTTCCGACACGACCGATCCATCAATTTTACAACTGTAGCCATTAACGGCTGCAAGCGGAAACATAGATTAGGATGTATTCAAAAAAAAAGTTGATGAGCTGCTGTATGTACTACATCAGATTTTTTTTCATCCTCTTGCCTCCCATTTTAGCAATAGATTATTCTTTCCTTCAATCCTTTTTCCTTCAAGGTCGAGGTTTAACTTATCGGATGAGGACTGTACACTCATCGTCAAGAAGCGTACTTATAAAGTTTCGTCATAATATGTTAAATCTTACGCCTACAATAATATTTTGAAACCGGTGCAATCATTTGTGTTCACATTGTATAAGGCAGGGACTGCTTAGTAGACGAATGTATATATCTATGGTTATGAAACTGTTATTTTGTGGAATAGTTGCTCTAGTTTCCTTCCATCTCTATGTATACATCCACAACGTCATATGGTTAGTTCTTTATTGGGTCACTAGTGTTTTCTTAAAGTTATATCCGCTCTTCCTGTGCCCACTAACGTTCAAAATCTGTTAGGTCTTTTGCCTTGCTCATAATGCAAGTAGAATACAGATGAAGATGGCTAATGATGTTCATTGTTTCTCCTAAATTCCCTTGAGATAACCTGAACATGCAAAATATCTGTGGAAAAGGATTCTTAATAAATTGGCCCGTGTGTCTTTTGTATGTATTTTAAAAACTGAAGATACAGAGATGGGCGATATGTTGAAATGTTTGTAATAATCTTAAGTTTTGTTTATAAGTGTTTGATGGTCCTCCTACTGTTGCACGGTGTAGCGTAGCAAGAGTTGTTCGCGCTGATAATCAAGTTCCTTCCAGAAGCATATCTGGAGTCACTTCACGAATGGCGGCTTTTTTGAGTTTTTAGCTCCTCCAGATATGCCGGAACGGGGGCACAAAAACACGGTTTTTTACGTATCCCACAAGAAGAAGTCACAAAAAGTAAGATTTGGGGATCGAGGTGGTCACAAAAAGGCTTTGTGTTGTGCTAAAACTTGATTTCCCCTCTTTCAAATGGTTTGCGGTTCATTGATCTGCGACCAACGGTTGCCGACCTATTTACGACTGAAATGTGATGAACATTTATGTTACACCCTGTATTTACTGTTGTAAGTAATCAAACATGATGCACATCTGTTAGTTAGAAATGATTAACATTAATAAGCATCTCAACATTTATAATATTAATGGATTCTACAGGGTGGTTATAATTAAAGTGACACCATTTAGACCCTTCTAGCGGCCGTTCTGGTAATCAGATTTTGACGAAACTTGAGATATATGTTATACAGACCATGGGGAAGAGAATTTTGCAATAAAAAAATTAGCTCAATTTTTGACCGCTACGTCAAAATATGGCGCTGGTCATGTAAGAAAGTATCTGAGAATACCGGAACACTTTTCTTATGTGGAATAGTGGTCTATTGATTCGTTCCGGTATTCGATGTTTATCCACAGATTCTGGCGTAATATTCTCCTTTTGCTATCTGAGAATTTTTACTCAATCAGAGACGTTATGCAAATGAGATGTAAAATTAGAAAAGCTTTAAAATGACAGTGAATTTAAATGTAAAGTCATTCTTCACGATGGCTTTAGATAAAAAGGATCGAGCTTTATTGGTAAAGTTCTTTTACCAGTACTGCAATAATGCTTCTGCTGCACTAAGAGAATATCGACGTTTGAAAAACTTGCGAAATGGGCCTATGTCTATTAATGGTTTAAAAAAGATGATTAAGAAATTTGAAGAAACTGGTGAGTTGGATGTGCTGCCAGGGAGAGGACGGAAACGAATTGCAAATGAGACTGTGGAAGACGTTGCTGTTGCTGTAGAGTGGAGAGTGCTTCAAGCTCTTCAGCAAGTGCTCGAGCCGTATCACGTGATTTGTCTATTCTGTGGTCTACGGTACAAAAAGATTTGCGTTCCATTTTAAAGTGGTAACCATACAAGATCCAGGTGGTTCAAAAGTTGCTTCATGAAGATCCGGAAAAACGCACTGATATTGCTTGCCAGTTTCTGGCTAGAATAGCCGTCGATAATGCATAGTCATATAACATTTTGTGGTCAGATGAAGCGCATTTCACACTATACCTTGTCTCAGCTTCAGTTGAGAGTGACGTCACGAGTGAAGCGGTTCAGTTCGCCCGCATGAAGAAATAGTTCGAATAATTTTCTGTATAAAAAGTTCAAAATTCTATCTGGAATCATATTTTATATTTTTCTCCTCGATAAAATAAAAATTCGGCGGATAGAAAAGCCATTGACGAAATAAAAAAAAATAAATAAATAAAATGAAGTCAGTCTGTAGTCGAGATTATTTGATTGTAAAATGGCGGCGTCTCTTGTTCCTGCGTGAAAGAGATGTGTCAGAAATGAAAGATGATCGAGTTTTCACGAAGAGGATTAAAATACTTTAAACATTAATTTGAAAGCATAAAATCTGATAGACACCATACGACTATTCTACTTTCGAGAAGCCACGCGATTAAAGGATGGTGTAACGTAGCATACATAGCCTTATAATAACTTATTCTTTTAGCGGCGGAAGGATACGATGTTGTGCACTATGTCTGGTAAGGGACCTCATTCCATGACGTCACTCTCAACTGAAGCTGAGACAAGGTATAGACGGAGCAGTGAATGCTCAAAACTGTCGCATCTGGGGTACTGAAAAGCCAATGGTTGTGCATGAAAAGTTTTTGCACTCTGATTACGTGACTGTATGGTGCGGATTCACTTTACATTTCATCCTTGGCCCCTTTTTCTTTGAAGAGAACACTCTTCAAGGCACTAAAAGATATTCAATCACTGGTGCTCGTTACTGCGAACTTCTGCAGCAGAAAGTCATTCCTGCTTTATAAGAAAGACAATGTTTAGACACTACTGTCTTTATGCAAGATGGTGCAACACCCCGCATTCCACGACAAGTGAAGGAACTGCTTCATGCTCATTTTGGAGATGATCGGGTGATTTCGAGAACTTTTCCAACTGCATGGCTTCCTCGTTCACCGGACTTAAACCCTTGTGACTTCTGGTTGTGGGGATATTTGAAAGATAATGTCTATGGAGGAAGAATACGAACTGTCCCTGAATTGAAAGCAAGCATAACATGCCATATCACTGCGAAACATATCCTCAGGAAACCCTTCGCTCTACTGTGAAAAATGCAATAATGCGCTTTGAACATGTCATTGACACAAATGGAATGCACATTGGACAAATGCTCTGATTTCATAAATTTCTCTGCTTCTAACTTGTTTTTGTTATTATTCACGCGCCATATTTTGACGTAGCGGTCAAAATGTGAACTAATTTTTTTTATTGCAAAATTCTCTTCCCCATGGTCTGTATAACATATATCTCAAGTTTCGTCAAAATCTGATTACCAGAACGGCCGCTAGAAGGGTCTAAATGGTGTCACTTTAATTATAACCACCCTGTATGTTAAGTTATTGCTATTCTAATATAAGCAAAAAAATCTTATTATTTCTTACGAGCATTTCAGTAATTTACGAAGTTTATTATCCAGGCACTTCGACTGACATGCATAAAACAGCTTTCTATCTACGCAAGTATTACGTGGGGTGCTTAATCTCTCAACCTGTAATATATAATATATGAATATGTTATAAAAAAATTTAAGTAATTCACAAGTTAATTAAATAAAATTCCATTCCTTTCCATTTCATTTCATAAATTTTTAAAAAAAATACATCCATGACATCTGGTCTCTTAGAGAAAATGATTTCCGCAGACATGTTGAAATTGATATTTGTCCGTTACCGCAGTGAATGATATCATGGTGTGCATGATGAATACACTTGTACTGATATCATTCAGTTCGCTCTGGTGTCTTGAGCATTTTTTGTGGCGTTACCTGGCATTCTGTGTAATGAAAAATATTTGTATAAAGCCTTAAGGTGAGAGTTTTTATTATTGTACAGTGTGTTTGTAATTAAACTGTTCGCTGAGTTCGATATCTGTGTAGCTCGATCTCGCAACCAGAATGCAACCAAATTTGGTAGGGACTAATGACGACATGAGAATAAGAATTCCGCGAATAAAACTCTACTTCCAAACGTTGCCGAAAGGAGAAAAGGTGGCGCTGTTGTAGTCTACGTAGCCGAGAATTTGAATAAAACATTGGTAAAAATCTATAATGCAATCTCTCTTCTACATACACTATCTAAATTTCTAACTTAACATCCCTCACATCCTTGTCGGAAATGGTCGTAACATTTTTAAGTGCTGACTATTTGACAGAACATGTACAACGATTTAATTCTATCAGTCCTTATCATAAACCAGGTATATCAAAAATAGGACAAAATAAATCCATCTAGAGCTCAAAGTAGGGGGCGATTCAGTCAATTTCTAACCATTTCAGTACTATGATGTATTGACCCATTAATGTTTACAAACTTAGCACTTCAGTATGATATTTTAGGCAGTCCGGAGTTTTTATTCCCGTGGAAAAGTCTTGATGATATGCTCAATCTGGCCACCACGAACGTTTTGAACTGCTCGCAGCCGAATGGTGAAGTTGTTCTTAACTCTGTCCAGGATTTCTGCATCCACAAGGGTGCAGCAGTCGACGATGCTTTGTCGCAGCTGGTCTAGGGTTCTTGGTGCTGTAGTGAACACACTGTCTTTAAGGAACCCCCAGAGATAAAAATCACATGGGTTTAGGTCAGGACTCGCAGGCGAGCAGATTTTTTGGTAAGGGACTCGACCAACCTTGTGCAAACATTTTCGACAACTTCGGCCGTTCGAACACGAGCTTCGCTCCCGCCTTTTTTCTTGCCTTTAACACATCCAGTGGCACGAAATTGCTTGACAAAATCCATGATTGCTTGCCTGCCTGGTGCGTCTCGACACTTATACTCCTTCCGGAACTTTCTTCAACGGTTACAGGTGATTTTGTCTCCAAATACCATTCGACAACCTTGCATTTCTGCTCTGTTGATAAAGCGGGCGCCATTTTTCAACAATACGATTTTCATGCAGCGCCGTTGCAACAATACAAACTCTAACTATTTAGAAATTTGATATGGCGCTCATATTTTTTCAATTGTTTATCCCTAATGCACGTCATTCGAGTGAAATGGTCAGAAATTGACTGAATCACCCTGTACAAGTCAACCCCTGTGCTATTGCTTCTGATTAATAAGCTTATCTTGTATGATGACCTTTTGCTTGTAACAAGCATCTAATGCGTTTTGGGACCGATTCTACAAACTTCTGAATTATTTCTTGTTTCAGAGCAATCCAGGTTTCTTTGACAAAAGACTTCAGTTGGTTGATATTTTTCGTTCGTCGTTTGTATCTTCAGTATTTTCCACAAATGTTCAATTGCGTTCATATCAGGATTATGAGGAGCCCATTCCAACACTCTAATTTTCTTTTTTCAACCATTGATGCAAAAAACCAGTGGTTGAATCAAAACACTCGTTCTAGCCCAAGTTTCTTTCGCGATGGTGGATTGTTGCGTTTCAGAACATTATTATAGATTTCTTTTATCATTGTTTCTTCAATGAGTTTTATCGTACCGAATAATCTAGTGTATTTTAGTATACCAAAGCTCATACTCATTCGAAATGTTAACGCACTAGCAGCATATACTTTTAGTTTAATTTCTTAGGCAAATTTCGAGTTATCCGTCGCTACAAATTTGGTTTTCCGGGTCGTACACTGAAAGCTGACACCTTCAGCAAGCTACACTCAAGATTTGGGTGTCAAGATGTCAGCCTTCAGTGTAGCGGCACGGATAACCAACTTTTTAGCGACGGATAACTCGAAATTAAACTGAAAGTATATGCTGTTAGTGCGTTAACATTTCGTTAAGTTTTATCTTTATTTTCCGTAAGTATTAACAAATCCTGAATTAGTATGAGCCTTGGTATACTAAAATACACATATACGAGCTATACTTGTCCACAAAGAGATTTATTCCGCATAAATGTACATTTCAACCACTAACAAGGGAACCCCATATAGCCTATCCGCTTTAACAATGGAGCCTGTATGGTTATGTATGATCAATTTTTTTTCGTTTTCGCGGTTTATTTTGAAAGAAACAAAATGTTGCACTCTCTTATTTTGTAAGCATCTATAGTAGCTTCAGATGAGTAACATATTTCAATATGGTGAAAATCTGAGACATACATGTTCGACGGATTCCTTTGTTAGTGGTCATCTTTCAGTATCTTTGGCATACTGAAAGATGACAACTTAGTGGTCTAAATGTACATTTAGGCGGAACAAATTTATTTTTTTAGACAAGTGTTGCCTCCTACCTTCTATTTGTTATCCATCCACAGCTCCTCAAGGTCAGTTTATAGGGGAGACCGGAGCAGGTTACATACTTTTTTATTATTATTATTTTTATATTTTTTTTAGTAATATATCTATTTCACTCAATTTTCAAATCCTTTCATTAGTTAAATTTTAAGCTGCAGTATGGAGTCTTTAACCCTTCCCATGCATAATTAAATTTAACTAGGATCCCCCAATGATCGAAATTCGATCACATTTCTGAGAAAAAAAATATATATATATATGTAATTGTTCTAGCCTCAATCTTGCTTATTAATAAACTTTGAAGAATGAAAAATAGATAACACAATACATATCCAAAATGCTTTGCATGACATTTCTGACACTTCCGATTCATTTCACCGCAATGATAACTTTGAAAATTTCTCGTAATAATATTTAAAGCAATCTAAAGGTGTCTTTTAATATATCTATCGAATTATTATCTAAATAGAATATTTATATTTACGCTAAATGTTTGCTGCTTTTCTGTTCTTGTGCTTGTCACATACCCGTCCCACTGTGGAAAATTAAGGTCTGTTTCGGACCAAAAATCGATAACTTTTTTGTTACTAAAGAAAGAGTGTTAACAAAATTTTTAAAAAATAAATAAAAATCAAAAACTTCAAAATTGGTATTTATTTTATTTTTTACTTTCAAAATGTATGAAAAAATCTTAAAATAGCTTATAAAACGACGAAAAATACATAAAATGCTTACCTACTAATTATAGAAATATTTTGAATAGTTGGTTAATAACAATTTTTAAAACGCTTTTTACCTATGTTAACGTGAACAAATACACAAACAAAATATATTGTGCACATCTAGGGCACAGGAACTTTTCAACCATATAAGTTATATGCGTATTCGTCCACGTTAGCACAGGTAAAAGTGCATAACAAAAAATGTGTTGCCGCATTTATATATAGATTTTCATTCCTAATAAGATGAAATTATCCACTTATTTGCAGTATAATGAGAAGTTTTTAAAGCCTGTGGGATGAATTCGATTTCCGCATGTAAAGTTTATAAAGATGAACAAATTTTGTATGGATATATTCGCTTTACCGTAAGTCTATATTATTTTCAAATTAAAAATATTTTTTTGAGGTAATCTCATCTGTGTAATCGATTACGGCGCAGGATTACACAATACAGGATACAAAATATACTGAATTACTTGTTTTAATGCAGTGATCATGTGCCCACCTATTACACACTGTGCATTGTACCTACGGTGCGCTCTGACCAATGGTAAGAGTTATAGGAAATGTGTAAACCTACACCTGTACCAAACCTGCCCCAGTCTCCCCTACTTTATTTTATCTACTAAATTACCTTACTTGACAACAACTTTAAATTATTTACTTACTAAATAAATTTTGAATAATGCTCCAACTATTTTAACAGATGGTATGAATCGGTAGCTTAGGTAATCAAATTCTTCAAATGGTGGCGTAAAATAGACCTGGTAAGCAAAAAAAAAAAACCCCAAAAAAACAGTTCTATTTAATTTAATCCTTAAATGCTCGCGTGGCGTATTGAACCTATTTAGCATACGTAGGGCACTAAGAATGCAAATAAACCTTTCCGTAATCTCGGCATCCTGCAAAGGACCATCTAGTTGTTGAGTGAAATGATAAGATTCCTGCATAGATTTGCGGTCCTAGAGAAAAATATAGAAAAACCTGCCAAATTAAAACAAAAAGCAAAAACATAAAATTAAATTTTGTTTATAACTAATTACAGTTTAATCTATCTATACATATTAATATTAATGATAATAAAACTGTAAGGAGTCCGTGTTTGTGCACGCAACACGCAAAACTACTGGACGGATTTTGATGAAACTTAGTATGGTTATAGCTTATAGTCTGGGTCAGCATTTAGCGTACTTTATACTGCGGGAAAATGTATCATGCTCACGGGTAAATACAAAAACTGGTTCCATGCTATGTTCAAAATCTTGCCAACAGATGTCGCCACGAATATTTTAAATCGCGCTTTGGCGAAATATTACCTTTTGAAGTTAAATAGTACTATTCTATTTAAAATGATACTACGACTACGGAATCGAATTACGGACTTAGATTTTTACTTTGCGTTTTGGTTGGTGTTTTTAGTTTTTGTGCTTTGGCTGCAGTTTTTTATACATCTTTTACTCTGTCTTTCTCCGCTCTTTCTCTGAGTTCTACATGAGCAGAGCCTAGGGCACAAGTAGTAAATAATATAAATTCAGAAATATTTTTACTATAGGCATAATGAGTCGAATTATTGTGATTACTTGCGTAGTTTTCTGGAGCATCCGCAAGATGTCATGACTGTGATTTGCATGACTCGTCCACTATTCATGGGGATTAGCTTTGTATACACTTGTTGCTGTTATTTGGGACATTTCGTGCTGAAACATGGCTTCCAAATCACAGCTTTTGGCCTTTCCGACGCTAACTTCAGTCTTTCGTGCATTGTGGAATTATGCAAACAAAATGGTATTATGGTATCCAAAGCTACTGTGGGTCGAATAATCAAAAAGAACAAATTGCGACCATCTAATGAATGTGGACGAGCAGAGAAGCAGACCAGAAACAAGCCCCAGCCAACACGCCCAGCTCAGGTGGTGCGAGAAATCCGGTCTGAAGTGCTTAAAAAAATCCCCCCACACAGAGAAGTCTAACCCAAAGGAAAGCTATTCACAGGCAACAGTCTCCAGAATAATGCATGACAATCTTGGGCTGGAGCGACGTCATAAAGCGCGCGGTCATAGACTGTTGGCCAGGCACGTGCAGGAACGATTCACCAACGCCAGAAAACTGTATGAAAACCATCTTGCAGGTGACCGATGGAAGTGGGTTGTCTCTTTGGAGAAGCTTGGGTGTACCTCGAAGACGCCAACAAACCCAGGGCAATTTACTATCGCGAAAGAGGGGGCAAGGCCAGGTCCGATTTTGTCCGAAGGTGCAAGGAAAAGTTTTCAAAGGGCTTCATGGTGGTTGCCGGATATTGCTCACATGGACTGCTCACGATTCGTCAAGTTCCTGGAAACTGTAAAATTAGTGCAGCTTACTTCCAGAGTAATGTATTGGACCACATACATCGGCAGGATATCCCACGTCTGTACCCTGGAGAGCAATCAAACGTTTGGATCCACATGGACAAGGCATCAAGCCACACTGTCAAATCATCTGTGGCTTACTACAGGAAGATGGAATAGGAGACGGGCATACGAGTTATTCCCTTCTCTCATGTGCCTGTAAAATCTCCTGACGCATCACCGATGAATTTCTGTGGTTTTGGTCTCCTGAAACGATGGCTCGGAAGTCGCCGACCAAGAACCGTTGATGGGCTATGGAAAGTGTGTCAGCAGGTGTGGAACGAACATCCCATGGAGTCCCTCAAACTCAGACTATTTCAGTGGAAATTACGGTGCCGGGCGATAGTCCAACAACGTGGTTCTCACATCGAACACAACCGATGGTGGCGCCATGGTATATATGTTGATACTAGAAGAGGTACCCGGCGTTGCCCGGGATAATTACACTTGCACAAACTTTTCCTTTCATTGTTAGTCATGAGATATATATTGTTGGTTCATGCAGTGTGTTTGTGAATTGCGTGCTGATACCATTGTTGATACCTATTGTTGTACCAACTTTGCCTTGCAGTGTTGGTCATGAGATATTTCTCATTAATATGCCTTGCCATAACCATGAATATCGATTTTTTATCGATATATATTATTTTTCCGAAATAGACAGTGACCTTCCTCATGCTTTAAAGGTCATGTATGCGAAATTTTATCAAGATCGGAATAAAACTGTAGATTTGTATAAAAAACATACAAACAAACAAACAGACCCACAAACATCCTTCTTTTTATATATATATAGATATAGATAGATATATGCGATTTGATATCTATGCTAATTTGTTTTATTGACAACAAGCTTCAAAGTCGCATATGTGAAATTATTTGCAGATGTTAACTTCTAAAATATTAACATCATAGATATTTTTACGCTTAAATATGTCGAAAGTTCGTGCCAAAAAAAAAAAAACATTTGCGGAAAATGTTAATTCATTACTTTATCTTGAAGAAAAGTGCTGCTGAAAATTATCTTATATTTCGGGAAGCTTATGATGAACATGCTCCATCTCAAAGTACTTAAACGCTTTAAAATTGATGATTTCGATGTGAAGGCCAAAGAACGTCCAGGTCAACCGAATAAGTTAGAAGACCAACAATTGTAAGCAATATTAGAAAAAATGCGAGATCAAAGAAATAAGCAGGCTATGGAATGACTGTCTTTTTTACGGGAATTAGGAATGTTCCGCGTCAGCATAATTTTTTTTAAGTACCCATCAGTTTTTAGGCATCCTTAAGTTTTTTCCTTGCATCAGGCCTTCTTTATCTGATACTTCATATAGCAATACCTAGTATGACCTTATCTGCTGTCTTATCATGTGGAATAAATTTAGATGTACTTGGAAAAAAAATAAACTGTCAGCGTCACTTTGACCTTCGACCGTGTTTTTATCTCGTCTTGGCCGAGATGATCCTTTGGACACTTACAGTAAGTATTCAGCTTTTTGTTTTAACTTTATACCGATATACTCGCTACGGTCTCCGATAATGACTTTTCCTAAAAGGATTTTGTACTCAGTAACGTGGCTGAGGAGCTCTTGAGTCACTTCAACTCGACAGTCAAAAATTGAGAAACTAAAGTTGCTACATGGTTTAATTTTGTATGAGAGTCACATGACAGTCAGCTGTTGAAATCTTTTCTTTTTCTCTCATACACAGTGAAGCGATGTGTAGAACGGATGAGTTACAAATTTTTGCAATATTTTCGCCAAATTTTGAAGATCATATTTGCCCAGGACGAGAATCATAACACCATGTAACACAAATTTTGTTCCTGCGTTGTAATCATTTTATTCCATTAGGATGTAATTAAAAATGATAGAAAATAATAACTAAACTGTTCAAACTTTGCTTTTGTGGTCAAGATTCACACACACTCCCTCCACAAATGGAACATTTTTAAATTAACAAGAAAATTCAAACTGAGCCCCAAGAAAAGAAAACAATTAGGCAAAAATGCACAAGAAAACAAAATTAAAAGACCGAAGAACAAAAACGCAAAGGAAATTATATTTTCCACAAAAGTGTGTCCCAGCCCTGCAAGATTAACTGGTCTGAAAAAAGGCCGGGGGACACTTTTGTCAAAAATCTAATTTCTGTAATGACGAAAACCCCTCGTTTTTTCTTTTTATTATTAAACTTTCCATAGTAATAATAGCTTTATTTTATATGAATTCTTTCCTTACGAACCGCTAAAACCTAAATATCAGGTATATCAAACCCCTGACCGCTAAAGCAAAGTTTCAGAAAATTATTATTTAGGTTAAATAAATACAGAAATAACAGTTATATCCCAGGAACAAGGAAAAAAGTAAATTTTGTTACATGATTATAATCAACAAAATTCGGCCATGTTGGAATGCTTCTCTCATTTGTTCATTTGAGTTCTGCTGATAGCCTCATGTGGAATTTTAACATTTCAAATGTCGCCACAAAAATTTTAGCAATTTTGGCTTAAAACTTAACGTAAATTTGTTGCTCATGATTGGAAGCGTGGTCAAGTTGTTCCCAACTACAGTCTGTACAATAAAAGAAAGACCTGGCATGTTGCCAGAATGTGCTATTAGCCAATCAGAAGCGCTCAGCCAGATCAGATATAATCAGACCTTTTGTTTGGGAACAACTTGACTACCCGCTTTACAGTCCGGTGGCTACTCGCGTCCAGTGGCTACCACCTGTTCCAGGATCTAAGGCCCGGCGCAAATGAGGCAACAATGTCGAAGCAAATTGTGTCGAAGGAACACGTTGCTTCGACACATGACATCAGTGGAAACATTTTTGTTGCTTGTTTTGAGGCAACAGATAGCGCAAATGTGGAAACCACTTCGTTCAACACAGCGGCACCGATTCGTAAGCAGCAATAATTAAATGATGATTTGAGAATGACGTAATTCTTACGACAGGCGAAGATCGAGATGGATGCCGGCGAAAGCATTGAAAAAATTACTGTACTTGCTTGTGGAGGTATTGTTTTCGTAGTCCAGGTCCTGCTATCTGTCATCTCTTGATCAACCATGTTGTTTGAACACGCAAAATGCAAGAGGTAGAAGCTCATTGGCTGTTGTCAATCACATGATAGAGTGGTGGAGCAACCTTGTTGCCTGGATTAAACCTGGCTTGATCGAGGCGACGGCAACCAGCGGTAGCCTCTACATGTCGCTAGCATGTCGCCAGCTTGTTGCTAGCAACCATTTTCATTCCACAAGCGACCATTCCATTCGACCGATTCAGTCGCCGTCGTCTGATTGTTGCCCCATTTCCGCCGGGCCTAAAGGAGATCATCGGCAGCCTGCATTTCAGCGACGATGAACAAGTGAAAACTGCGTGATTTTCTTCACCGGCGGCAGCTTTTATGAAGTGATCGTGCGGAAGTACATTGAGCGCTATGACAAGTGATTAAATAAACTTGGAAACTATGTGGAAAAATAGTTAAAGGTACATAGAATCTGGTAAAGAAAAAATTTTGAAAATATATATGGTAGCTTTGTTTTTATTGTAGAACAGACATTACGTTACGAAAAACCCTCGTAATTTCCAGTTAATATTATTTTAAGAGGAAACTGAATTACCTAAATTATACTGATAACATGAGCCATCAAGTAAATTTACAGACTTTGCGGGTATTTCATTCTGAAAGCCAAGAGTACCCTAAATGAAAGGAAATATTTAAAATATTAGAAAAAAATATCCTTAATTAAACAAAGATAGATACAAATGTGTTATATGGACATAGTTGATTAAAAAATATGTTACATTGTAGTTTCTACAAGTGAAGGGAAATTCTCAAAAAAATGATAGAATATTTATGAATTCAAAATATAGTTATATTCTACAATGTGTCCAAAAGGTCGTTAAACTTTACATGCAAGTCTGACCGACCAGGAAGAACAAGTTTTATATAGGAAGCTGTGTCTGAACACCAGACCGTGGGATGCTACAGCAATATGACCGACACGCAAAAAAGTTAACATGACATTATTAACAAAAACAAACTCAAGAATCATGATTAGAGAAAATGTTCAAAATTCCGTCCATTTCCTCCACGGCCCCATAAACGTAATGCATATCGACCAATTCTTCGTTACTGAACTGATGCATCCTGCTCCTCTGACGTTCTCGCCTGAAATGATACCGGTTTCCGCTCTCTAATAATACACCTGCGGACATCGCCCTCTAGCGGTGACCAGTCACCGTTTCGGACATAATTTCCTATGTAAAACTTATTCGTCATTGTCTGACAGTTTGTAAACTAACTTTTGGGACACCCTGTAGAACAGTACTGGAGAAGCTTAACTTGATGAGCGCTATTTCAGAATATTCACACATTTTGAAATCAGAAACAGCAAAAAAGATTTGATTTAAAAGAATTTTGAAGCATTTTCTTTTTTCTTTCCTGTCTTTTATTAGCCAAATCTTTTAAGGCGCTATCAAAACGTGTGATAGTCATGTATATATTCTGATTTTATTTATAATGATTTCAATATTTCACTTTATCCCGTACTTTTTCTGCCCACTTTCTGGTTTATTTTATCCACTTTTCTTCCACTTTTAATCTTTTTTATTCGCCGGCCAGGTAGTCGAGAGGGCTAGGGCGTAGGCTTACAAGGTCTCGAGTCCACCTGGTCGTGGGTTCGAATCCCGCCGTGGGCATGGATGTTTGTATTTGTCCCGGGCTGCGTACAGATATAACTTATGTAAAAGGCGTAAAATAACCTTAGTAGTCGATGCCAAAAATTCTAATAAACCATCCCCAGCTTTTTTTTATCCGCTTTTTATTTTTTTTTACCGCGCTTTAATAGTGACAATGAATTCACGCTTCTGCTTTTACCTTCCTTAGGGGATTAATTTCTAGATTAATAAACTGGGAGCTCTTAGCATTGTTTCTGTCAATGAAATTGATAGAGACTTTACAATATAGGGAGAACAGAATTTCCGCCTAGTTTCGCCATTTATTCCCTTGACTTGCCTCACCACTGCGCAGCATACCAATATACTTTAAACTCAAGTTTTTCTTGCCCTTGACGTAGAAGTTCCCATACCCTCTTGCTCTATTCGACACTCTCGTTGTTCAGATGTTTCTAATGCCTGTATAGCTTTTTCTGTTCAGTTTCTTTGCAGAGTTTTTCTGACCAATACTCGTTCTTTCTCTTTCTTTTTCAGACACATAAATATTTGCCAGTCGTCTGGACGTTTGATAGGGAGCTCAAGGGAGAAAAACGTGACTCATTTACATCATCAATAGACGCTGCCTTATTGATGTTCAGTCACTGCATCATCATTTTAAGCTCATTATTAATAATTATTGGAAACGAACGTTCAATCATCGCAATATCAGCGTCTCAGTTTCCAAAATATACACATTCCCACAAAATATAGTCAAACTGTATTCTTATGAAATGTTTGGATCTGATGTGCTACCAAATAAGCTAGGTGATAACCTCGGCATGACTCCGACTTTTTTTTTTTTTTTGGATTATATTTTGCAATATCGTAAAAATAAACACATGAAAACACTTAGAATTAATACAGTAAAAATTCTTAATGAAACTTCGAAAAAATTTTTTTTAAAGGCTCAAAACTGCTACACTAAATACTTTCTTACTCACGTAATCTTACTTTAGATGTACACTTGATGTTGATGCAATTCCTATTCTTCTCTTAATTAATCAAGCAAAACTTGGCCATTTGCGTAGTCTAGCGTTCGCCGATTCTTCTATTTACTTGCTTATCATTTTCTCAATACAGCACAGAGCTAAAAGAGTGCTTCCTCTATCGTCTATCCACTCTTTCTCAATAGTCTGCTAACTCTCCATTATCTCCAGTTACTGATCATTTTTAAAGATTTTCAAGAAATTGTTAAGTACTAAGAACTTTCTTTTCTAAGAAAAGCCTGAAAAACAGGAATTCTATGCATTGTTACAAATTGAAACTTACCATATTGCACAAACTTTGCATTGCATTGTTAGTCATGAGATATACAGCATGTTGTTGATCCTTGCATAGTGCTGGTGCATTTCGTTTTGACACCATTGTTGATATCTATTGTTGCACAAACTTTGCCTTCCATTGTTGGTCATGAGATATTTCTTATTAATGTGCCCTGCCATAACCATGAATATCGATTTTTTATCGATAATTATTATTTTTCTGAAATCTGAGATAGACAGTGAGCTTCCTCATGGTTTGAAAGTCAAGTATGCAAAATTTCATCAAAATTGGAATAAAACTGTAGATTTGTATAAAAAACAAACCCACAAACAAACAAATACACAAACCCACAAACATCCGAAGGCAGGTCACTGACAAAAAAATAAAATAAAAAAAATAATTATTATTGATAAAAAATCGATATTCCTGGTTATGGCAAGGCATATTAATGAGAAATATCTCATGAACAACAATGCAAGGCAAAATTTGTTCAACAAAAGGTATAACAATGGTATCAACACGCAATTCACAAACACTCTGCACGGATCAACAATATATATCTCATGACCAACAATGCAAGGAAAGTTTGTGCAGCAATAGGTATCAACAATGGTATCAACACGCAATGCACCAACACTATGCAAGGATCAACAATATACAAGGTTTTATAATTAAAGTTCCATTTTGACATGGCCATAAAAAAAACTTCTGGACCATAAGCTATAATACTTGGTAATATTATACAAGAGGGCACGGGAAGTTCATACCCACCAAAAAAAATTAGTTGAAAAGGTCACCACCAGCATGGAAAGGCGCTCTATGCAATATTCGTATGCGAAATTAGACACGAAGACACAAGTTATCAAGTCTTTAATCGTTACTAAAATTAGTTACATGTTGAATGTGGCCTCCACCATTTACTGAAAGCAGGCTACACCGGATTACTGCGTTCTCAACTGTAGCTCGTAGCATATCAGGAGGAATGTTGCGCACCTATCGGCATATCGCATCTTTCAGTTCCGCCAAATTCCTGACGTTATCACCATAAACAGTGGCTTTGAGGTAACCCCAGAGCCAGAAGTCACAGGGGTTGATATTTGGTGACCGGGATGGCCAAGAAAGGGGAAGGTTTGGCCTATAATCCGTTCATCTGTGAAATGTTGCTGAAATAACTGTTTGACACATGTACCAATATGAGGTGGAGCCCCATCCTGCACAAAAATCTTTGTGTCTAAAATGCCACGTTGCTGAAGTTCTGGTATCACAAGACTTCTTAGCATCCACGCCATGCGAGCACCAGTCACAGTGCATGTCACGAGTCCATCTCTCGACTGCTCTTCAAAAAAATACGGTCCAATTATGACATTTGCTGTCATACCACACAACACGGTAACTTTATGAGAATGCAATGAAATTTGGTGGAGAACATGAGAGGGACTGGTGGCCCAAATCTTGCAGTTATGGGTGTTGACATCCCCATTAAGGTAAAAATGGGCCTCGTCCGTCCACAAAATGTTCCATAGCCAATGCTCGTCCACCTCCATCCGTGCAAGGAATTCCAATGCGAAGGTTTCTCTACGAGGAAGATCGTTAAGTTCGAGTTGTTGGACAAGGTGGATTTTGTATGGGTAGTACAGCAGCACTTTACGTACGATCTTGTACACCCGTGCTCAGTGGTAAGTCCATTCGACGTGCAACAGCACGCCCTTTGTGAGGTTTCCCTTTTTGCTTCCTCTACGGCTACTGTAACAGCCTCCACGGTTGCCTCAGAGACGGGCTTCCTTCCTCGGCCAGGTGCTACCGATAACAAACCTGTGGCTTCAAACTTTGTCATCATCTTCTTCAAACTCTGCGGTGTCATTGGCCCCCGACGTACATGTATTCGTCAAACGGTACGACAAAGTTGCAAAGCCTGCCGTACATTGCTATTACATTCATAATAACATTTAACCAGAAACGCACGGTCTTGCATGGTAACAGGCATCGTCGACTAGTAACAAATGAGGCGTACTGACAACGAGGCTCCCGTTCTTATTTCTGAAAACCAAATGACTTGTAAAGCGCATGTGCCTAAATCACATTGTTAACCTGTATCTTCGTGTCTAATTTCGTATACGAATATTGCATATAGCGCCATTCTATGCTGGTGGTGACCATTTGAACTAATTTTTTTTGGTGGATATGAACCTCCCATGCCCTCTTGTATAATATTACCAAGTATTATAGCTTTTGGTCCAGTAGTTTTTTTTTATGGCCATGTCAAAATGGAACTTAAATTATAAAGACCTTGTATAAATGACCATGACCAACAATGCAAGGCAAAGTTTGTGCTGTATAGATAGGTTTCAATTTTTAACAATGCATAGAATTCCTGTTATTCAGGCTTTTCTTAGAAAAGAGAGTTCTCAGTATTTAACAATTTCTTGAAAATCTTTAAAAATGATCAGTAACTGGGGATAATGCCGAGTTAGAGAACTATTGAGTAAGAGTGAATAGACGACAGAGGAAGCACTCTTTTAGCTCCGTGCTGTATTCAGCAAATTGTAAGCAAGAAAATAGAAGAATGGCCAAGTTTGCTAGACTACACAAATGGCCAAGTTTGCTTCAAGACATCAGGAGAAGAGTGGGAATTGCATCAACATCAACTGTACATCTAAAGTAAGATTACGTGAGTAAGAAATTATTTAGAGTCTAAGTGGCATCCTTGGAGAGGTCCATCAACGATGAGCCTTTAAATTTTTTTTTCGAATTTTCATTAAGAATTTTTACTATATTATTTCTAAGCGTTTTCATGTGTTTATTTTTAAGATGAACTAATCAAAAAAAAATATTGAAACACATTTGTAATTAAAAATAAAACATTGTTTATTGTTGTTACTAAAGTTGGTTTGTACGGTATTTGTTCATTTGACAATTAGGTATTCATTGTTTTCTTGAAATAAGCGCCCCGGCGACTTTTGGTACTATTTTTTTTTGCAGAAATCGAAACTGCATGTTCCACTAAGTATATACACCAAAATGTACTGCATTTGGCCTAATAGAATTCCCGCTATAGCGAGCTCTGAACACCTCACGTTATTTCTTGCCCACCCGGTATTTCTATCTTATGATCTCTTCTCTTCTTTTGCTGTATTCTTGTCCAATCAAGGTACACCTACGCAGTTTATTTTCTTTCTACCTTTATTCAGTCATCGTACTGTATCATTGTACCCAGATTATATTACTCATTGCTTTTGTCCTGTCATTAGTTTTATTTTATCCAAATTGGCCGCACCTTTTGGTTACTGCCTGTATAAGGGCGAGAAGCCTCTAGTGTATATCCTTGAAAAAGCCTGAAATAAATGGCGAAACTAGTCGGAAACTCTGTTCTCCCTTTGTTGCGCTGTAAATTCTCCCAATTTATTGATCATAAACGCCAGGTACGATAGGAAAGTGCTTGTGCCTGATTGAATAAACATATTCCCAGCGCCCCGATAGAAAGAGAAAAAAGTCCAATTAAAAATTTGTAGCGCCAATGATTTAGTAGAAATCCACTCTTTGCATGAAGAAAACAAGGGATAGAAAAGAACTTTTTCAAACAACGCTTTTCGTGGAAATTTTTTTTGATTCATGCATTGTCACCGACTTTACGTATGTGCACAAAATTTCAGTAAGATCGGATTAATGGAAGGGGTTGAAATATTGATTACAAGATTTCATCCACCAAATATGACCCAAACATGGTGAAAATTATATAAGCGTTGTAACAAAGCATGATACTTGTAAAATAGGGAAGAAAATGTAGTTCTGTGATAAGCAAAATAACCATAACGAAGAGTGATTTGACTTTGAAGATCACGAGCGATTTAAAATGAAGCAAGCAAATTTCTTGACATATCCATAAAGGTTTATGTTCTGTGAAAATAGTAACATCGATATTCTCATCATGGAGCCTAGGACCATTATTCTATGTCAAATACGATTATTTCATTTCCATGCTTTCATTCATTCCACCTGTTAATCATGATTTTTACAAAGATTTAGTTGCAGAAGAAAATGTTCCAACAGCATCCTACATACAAAATAAAAATGGATTAATCAGTTATTTGCATCCATCCTCTGAGTTAGAATACCTGAAATCTCATTGCAGGGAAATTGTTCAGTGCAAGATGAAATTAAATAAGATTTTAAGTCCATTAGAGCCTCGATTTTGCTGGCAGAGAATAATTAGAATGTTCGACATCACCGGTTCTCAACCAACGATACGCGTACCACTGGCGATACCCAAGATTTAAACTCGTGGTACTTGAGAGGGCGAGACCTCCGAATATCCCAAAGCGTCATTACAATGGTTTTTTAGTTTTTTTGTTATAATACAGGGTGCGTAAGGTATTTGAGGACACACCTTCGTTTGGCTACTGCTGCACAATAGCAAATTGTATGTCCTTTCCGTTTCCGGAAAGCAAAATGGCGGACCATCAAGTAACACAAATCATGAGGAGACTTGCAGTAATCGTGGCAATAAAGGCAGAGAACAGCGATTTAGAGATATCACGATTTCTAAAGGTCGCAAGATCATTCGTCCACAAAGTGCGGAAGGAGTTGGAGACCGAAGATGGCATGCCTCACGCCCTGACATCATCAGAGCACCTCAATTTATTTAGCAAGTGCAGCAGGCCATCGATGACAATCCCAGAACTTCCATGAGGTCACTTGCCAAACATCTCCATGTGTCGGCAGAACAATCAGAAATGTTGTCCATGAAAACATCAGACCTCAGTTTATGTCATACAAAACACGGGAAAAACCGCCTACTCAGATCGAAAACGCTCTTAAACCAGCTGAAAAATCCGTGTGAAGCTGATTTGCTGTGGATTTTCTCCGATGAAAAAAACTTTGACAAGGATCAGAAGGTGAACAGAAGAAATGACAGATGGTTATGTGCAGACCCTTCGGAAGTGCCACGAATCATGCACACGAAATTTCCTGCAACTGTCATGGTTTTAGGGGTTGTCAGCTTTGAAGGACATGTGATGCCTCCACAACTTCTTTTCCCAAAGCCTTAAAGCTAACTTTGCGGTCTACGTTGAGACCCTTGAAACAACTGTTAAACCTCGGATACACACGATACGCAACGGAAGGCCTTACGTGTTTCAGCAAGACTCTGCCCCAGCACACAAGTCTCGCATGACACAGGAATGGATGGTCGACAACTTCCATGATCACGTAATCCCTAACCTTTGGCCTCCTAACTCCCCTGACCTGAATCCGTTGGACTACTACGTATGGAGCGTTGTGGAGAGACAGGTCAATGAACGCCCCCATAACACCAAAGACGAATTGAAAGCTGCCATTGTTCTAGTAGTGACCAATATGAACCATGACCATTTGATTCGCGCATGTCGACGGTCTTGATCTCGCATTGAAGCAGTTATAGAAGCTGAAGGCGGACTCATTGAATAGCCATATAACAAGAAGGTTTCTTGTGTATGCTCATGACATATTTCGATAATAAAGTTATTATCTCGACTTATATCTCTGTTTTCTTTCTTGACGTGAATCTGTCCTCAAATACCTTACGCACCCTGTAGTATGCGGCTGTGAATTGTTTTGATTTAGTGGTACGTGGCAGTGAAAAGTTCAGTGCCTTTGATCTACAGGATGTCCACAAAGTCTGGGTACATGGGAAATTTCACCATTTTATTTATTTGTGTTATTTTTCCGAGGGTGGGGGGAGGCGGATGTGGTGGTTTAGCAGTGAATAAAATCATGACAAACAATTGAACATAAATAATTAAATCATGATATAAAAACTAATAATTTACTATTTTTTGCTTTTGTTTAAATTAAATAAAAAATACTTTACTGTTCAAAATTTATTTGTTTTATTTTTTCCTACCCAGAACGAATGATGGCTTTGTCTATTGAAAATATTATTTACTAGCAGAGGACCCGGCTTTGCTCGGGATAATTATAACTCCGATAAGCAGAACAATCTCAAGTTAAATTATAACTCCAAAATGGTTAAATAGTTACCCAATCAATACAACACAGAGCAAAGGGGCTATCCATTCTAAGAAAAATACGAAAGACAGGAATTCTAGGTGATATACCGGGACTTTATTTAACTCTTGTTGACTTGCCTCAGATTAAAATGATATCCATCTTCACCACCGGGATACTTTAAGCCCAAGTTTTTCTTGCCCATGACGTAGAAGCTCTTATACCCTCCTGTTCTATTTGAAACTCCTGTTGTTCAGATGTTGCCAATACCTGTATAGATTTTTCTGTTTTAGCTGCAGAGTTTCTGAGACCAATATTCGTTCTTTCTTTCCTTCCCAGGCACATAAATTTTTGCCAGTCGCCTGATGTTTGATAGGGAGCTCAAAAGAGACACGTCTGACTTCTTTTCCTCCTCAATAGACGCTGCCTTATTTATGTCCTGTCACTCAATATTATTTATTAACATTGGAATTAAATAAAATTGTTTTGTTTTAAAAGTATGTGTTAATCTCCTATGTACCCAGAATTTGTGGACACCCAATAGATTATATTGAAAGCCGTATATCTTATTATTATCTAACTATTTAATGAATTATGCGATTCAATAAATGACGCATAGCCTACTATAGTTTTTATTTTTTTAATATTACTTACCTCGGGAGATACGTAAAAACTTTCAACGATGGATGTTAAATTCCACAAATATTCTGTTGTCATACCATTTATATCAAGTAAATCTAACAGCTCTACATCACATTTATGTTTATTGATACGTTTGCCCTGATATCTTCGGTACTTGTGCACTTCTGGGGTGTCGTCACATAAGGTTATAACGGGATATTCAATACTAGCGTTCACTTGAATACTCGCAGACATAGTTGTGGGATATTGCAGAAACAAGACGACTCTCGTATACAAGAAACCCACGCATAAGAGAAGCGAGCATGACAAGAATATCATTCGTGAGGACTGAATGGCTTTCTTAAAATATTTCCACCAATAAAGAATATTAGTTTTCTTTATGAAAGTATGTTTATTGTTAATTGAACTAAACGCCTTAATAGTGATTCTGTAAAGTGGATCGTTTAACGAAGAAGGCTTTTTTCTTGTAAGCATGGAGTACGTACTGATAAAGGTATTGAAGAAAGACAAGATCGATAAACCCAGATAAAGTCCTAAATTACCTCCAAAGTCACAGAATAAAGAAATGAGGTCATATAATCTTCTTTCTTTGTAGAAGTATATGGCGTTGTCATAGACATTATACGTCAACTGAGTTGTTGGTGCTTTATTGCTTGTTAATTGTTGACCCAGTTCATAAAGAACTATTTTACATCGTTTAATGCATTTGCAGTCTTTTATAGGATTTAATCTCAGATATAATGTCATAAGTTTAATATAATTCAACTTGGTTTCATTTGAGCCAACACAGTCTGCTAAATCTTCATAATACTTCATAAATGGAAATCTAAAAAGAAAAATATAATTAATTCTACATATCTAAAAATTAGAAATAATATATTAATTTAGTTATTTATACAATTAATTTCTTATTACAGCGTTCACCTTCTCAGGTATGAATGGCATAGCCAAGTAGGTGTCAATAGATAGAGCAGGGTTGACGTATTAATACCTGAAAATCGTAACGGCAGAGAGCGTCCGTGTTTGAGCGCTAGGCCAAAATAACTTAACATAGGAGTGTACGGAAGTTAATCTGTTCCGCTTAAAGACACAGAAAGGATACCAAAGCACCGCAGAAACATAAAAGACTGTTACGTACCTGAATTTTATATTCTATTTCAGCTACGGTAATAAGACTGCATATTAAACAAACGCACTGCATTATTATCTGAACTCCCATTGTCATACCAAATTTGCTTCACAAGAAAACGACATTTGTACAACAAACAATATTATATGACGGTCCTTCGTCGGCTTCGTGTTGATGCACAACGGAATCGACCCGACCTTTGGTCAACAGGAAATTGGTCACTTCTTCACGACAACGCATCCACCCATTCATCCCACCTGATTCAGACGTTCTTGACCAAACACAGCACTCCTTTGGTCCATCAGCCTCCTTACTCCCCTGATATGGCTCCATGCGACTTTGACTGTTCCTCAAGCTCAAAACAGCGCTGAATGAGCCCGATTTCAGTCACGAGAAGACATTATGCAGAAAACGACGGCGGAACTGTCCGCCATTCCCAAACAGGGCTTCCGATAATGGCGGGAGCGGTGGGAGAAATATGTGCAGTCCCAAAGAGAGTGCTTTGAAGGGATTAATGTTTAAATCTTACATGTGAATGTCTTTAGTTTTCCCGGGCAAAGGTACGATACAGTTTGTACACGCTTGTACGTGCCTACATTGTCATGTGACAGTGGAAATGCAGCTAAGATACACAGAAGTAAGGGACAAAATTTTATATCTAACTAGCAGAGATACCCGGCGTTGCCCGGGTTAATTACACTTGTAGGTAAACAGAACAACCTCAAAAAATTAAATTATAACTCCCAATTGGTGAAATAATAACTCAATCAATACAACACAGAGCAAAGGGCCTATCCATTCTATGAAAAATACGAAAAACAGGAATTCTAGTTGATATACCGGGACCAGATACTTTAGACTCAAGTTTTTCTTGCTCTTCACGTAGAAGCTCTTGCTCTATTCGAAACTCTCGTTGATCAGATGTTTCAAATACCCGTACAGCTTTTTCTATTTTAGTTACAGAGTTCCTCTGACCAATACTCGTTCTTTCTCTTTCCTTTCCAGGCATATAAATTTTTGCCAGTCGTGTGGACGCTTGATAGGGAGCTCAAGTGAGACACGCGTGACTCCTTTGCCTCATCAATAGACGTTGCATTATTAATATTTTGTCACTGCATCATCATTTTATGTTCATTATTGATAATTATTGGAAACGGAAGTTCAATCATCGCATTATTAACATCTCAGTTTCCAACTTATACACATTCCTAAAGAATAAGGTCAAAATGTATTTTTATGAAATGTTTGGATCTAATGTGCTACCAAATAAGCTAGTGATAACCCGTGCGTGGCTCGGACTGTTTTTAATGATTAAATTTTGCAATATCTTAAAAATAAACTCATGAAAACGCTTAGAATTAATACAGTAAAAATTCATAATGAAAATTCGGAAAAAAAATTATTAAAATGCTCACAAAGGATTGGCCTCTCTATGCATGCTGCTGCTAGCTTAAATAATTTCTTAGTCCCGTAATCTTACTTTAGATGTTCCCCTTGATGTTGTTGCAATTCCCACTTTTGATGTCTTGAAGCAAAACCTGGCCATTCATTTCTTTGTGTAGTCTAGTGGTCACCGATTCTTCTATCGACATGTTTACCATTTGCTCAATACAGCACAGAGCTAAAGACCGCTTCCTCTGTCGTCTTTTCATTCTTTCTCAATAGTCTGCTAACTCTGCATTATCTCCAGTTACTGATCATTTCTAAAGATCTTCAAGAAATTGTTAAGTACTAAGAACTCTCATTTCTAAGAAAAGCCTTAATAACAGGAATTCTATGTTTTTTTACAAATTGAACCTTATCTATATTGCACAAAGGTTTGCCTTTCATTGTTGGTCATGAGATATAAATTGTTGATCCCTGCATAGTGTTGGTGCATTGCGTGTTGATACCATTGTTGATACCTATTGTTGGACAAACTTTTACTTGCATTGTTGGCCATGAGATATATATTGTTGGTCCGTGCAGAGTGTTTGTGAATTGCGTGTTCCTACCATTGTTGATAAGTATTGTTGCACAAACTTTGCCTTGCATTGTTGGTCATGAGATATTTCTCATTAATATTCCTTGCCATAACCATAAATCTCGATTTTTGATCAATAATTATTATTTTTTCGAAATTTGAGGTAGACAGTGACCTTCCTTATGGTCTGAAGGTTAACTATGCAAAATTTCATCAAGATCGGAATAAAATTGTAGATTTGCATAAGAAACAAAAACCCACAAACCCACAAACATACATCCTTCTTTATATATATAGAAGAAAACTTAATTTATTCAAATTTAAAGTGGAACAATCACACTTCGTCTTGAAGGCAACACTTTGAAATAATTAATCCAGACTTGAGTCTGGGTTCATAGAGTCGTTTATAGTGCCGTAACCTTCACAGACCACTTATCGAAACACAAAATACGTAAGTAGTTCGGACGCATTAATTGGATAAGCCGATGATTCAACAACACAGGGTAGGTAACACTTTGGTTTAATGAACACACTGGATAATTGATGAAGTATCAGGTATATGCACGATTAGCACCACTTGCTCCTCTGAGCTGGCTGAATATACGATAATTAATTACAAATCTCTCATGAGGATCCACATTCACAAACATTTAAATTGGCTCCAAATTCAGTATACGGGCTTTGTAAATAAACGTGAACATACATAGGTGACCCGCCGCTCACTGGTTAAGAAATCTTTATAGAAGAGACGTAACTTTTGCAGTACACACTAAAACCACAGGCGCACTACACTAACTTGTAAAACTGAGAGAAACAGACAATAATCACACACACCATCTTTAAAGGCATGTTAGATGTCCATATAAGATAGGCTACATAACAGCTACAGAACTAATTGCTTTTCAAACTGCGTAGCACCTCAATGAACGGTCTTAAATGCAGTGAAGAAAATATTAAAGCAGCTTATAACGGGTATTCCACTTAAATAATAAGCTACTTGAAGATAGCACTCATAAATGTCATTAAAAGTTGATATCTCAAAATGAAACCGAATAGGAAGTCGAAGCCGGTTAGCAGACGATGGCGTGCCATAGAAACTTAGTTTTAGTTAATAATAGCTTATTAGCTTACCAAAAACATCCGCCGATATTACTGAGAATCCAAACGATATTATGTAGAATTAAGTCCTTCGAGACAACCCAAATCGTCATTCAGAAATCCACGGAAACCAAAAGGAAATATGCCGTGACAATCCGTAATAGTTAAGGAACTCCTTTTCTCCGTCGTTCGACGAACGCTATTTCCGTTTTGGCAAAATGAAAAAATACTAAATGTTCGTAGTGGAGGGATAAGGCTCTGCAGGTGTGATGTTTGAATATTTTCCACATCACATTACTTAATTTACCTCAAAAGACTCTTTGCCATGAATCCTTTGGTCGGCCGACATATTCTTAATTCTAATGATCTTTCATTTTATCAATTCATTTTATTTTTTTAGTTTAGCCAAAGGCGGGAGCGAAGCTCGTGTTCGAACGGCCGAAATTGTCGAAAATGTTCGCACAAGGTTGGTCGATTCCCCTACGAAAAAATCTGTTCGCCGCCTATCCATTGAAGAAGAGCTGTCGTATACCACGACGTGGCGAATTTTGAGAAAGGATTTACACTTGTTCCCGTATAAGATCCATGTTTATCAGGAGTTAACAGACACTGGAAGACAGAAGCGACAACAATTTGCGATGGAGTTTGGAGCAGAAATAGAAGCCAATCAGGACATTGTGGGCAACCTGTGGGTGTCAGATGAGGCCTTCTTCCATCTGTCAGGTGACGTTAATAAACACAACGTTCGTTTTTGGGGTTCCCAGCATCCTCATGAGATCCATAAGTCACCTCTTCATCCACGAAAGGTTATGGCTTGATGCGCGATTTCCAAAAGAGGCATCATTGGTCCGTTCTTTTTTGAGGGCACCGTAACGTCACAGCCTTACCTTAACATGTTGGAAACCTTCTTCATCCCCGAGCTGCGAAGGAGGCGTATACCGCTTCGACATCAATCGTTTCAACAGGATGGGGCTAGGCCTCACACCACTAATGAAGTGCTAGACTTTCTCAATCAGAAATTCGGAAATCGTGTCATTTCAAACAGGTTTCCAGATCGATTCGAGGGTAGCTTTCTTTGGCCCCCTACGAGTCCTGACCTAAACCCATGTGATGTTTATCTCTGGGGGTTCCTTAAACACAGTGTGTTCACTACAGCACCAAGAACCCTAGACCACCTGCGACAAAGCATCGTCGAATGCTGCACCCTTGTGTATGCAGAAATCCTGGATAGAGTTATGAACAACTTCACCATTCGGCTGCGAGCAGTTCAAAACGTTCGTGGTGGCCACATTGAGCATATATCAAGACTTTTCCACGGGAATAAAAACTCCGAACTGCCTAAAATATCATACTGAAATGCTAAGTTTGTAAACATTAATGGGTCAAAAAATCATAGTACTGAAATGGTCAGAAATTGACTGAATCACCCTGTAGCAACAATCCAATCTTCATTGTTTCCATCTTGGATTTCAACAATCAGCGTTTGATGGAAACAATGAAGATTGGATTGATGCTCGATCTACTTTGGTCATGTGACTTTTTAGTGCCCCGGCCTGTGTTTCTAGTTGGCTTTGACTTTGTCCGCAGCCGACGAGAAAGACAGGCCGCGGCACACAAAAGTTACCTGACCATAGTGGTCCGAGCAACAATCTAATCTTCATTGTTTCCATCATGAATTTTAACAATCAATATTTTTTCCTTTATTGGAAACAATGAACATTGGATTGTTGGCCAGACTACTTTGATCAGGTGACTTTTCCGCGCCATGGCCTGTCTTTCTCGTTGGCTACGACTTTGTCATGGTGACGTCACGCGATTTTCCAACCTGTGTAGAAAAAGGCTTTGCTTATTATATATGTTCATCTTCCATGGATACAAAAGTTTGGGAAAATCTTAACAAGCAGAAATCTAATCTTTTGAAACATCTTCTTTTATTTTCTGTCCACAAAGTGTTAAATTTTGTGAGTAAGTTTAATTCTGAGAAAATATTTAGTAGGAAATATTTAAATTTAATTTAATAGTAAATGTATTAATTATTTGATTTTTTTTAATTTAAAAAAATAAAATTTCTTATTTCCATCCTTATTACGTATCTAATTGTGCGAATAGCCTATTTACTTTTTTCATATTATGTTCAAGGAAAATAAATCTTGATTAAGATCGGGTGCAAAGCTAAAATATAATTAATTTCATATTCACCTGCAAATAGCGTTTTCCCGAAAATATCGTTCATGGCAGTCATGCAGACATTCATAAAAGCTTTCGGTGTCTACACAGGGATCTTTAGGTTTGTTTATGAATTCATACTGGAAAATTTCATAAAAATTACCATATCAGTTTTTAAATTACTGTATATTAAATATATTTTTTAAACATTAATGAGAAAGAAGATAAGTTAATTTTCTTATTTTAAGTAAACAAAAAATAAGGTTGTTTTGTTTTGTTTTTTTTTTCAAAAAAAAGCTATTAATTTTTACGAAAATATTTTTCGTTCTAAATTACCTAATAGTAATTTCATATATTTATCAAAAATTATTTAGTAATAATTTCATAAATTCATATTTTTGCTAATCTCTATTTACCATAGTTGCATAAAAAGTTATGACTATGTGTACTCCAGATGACATCACGCCCAGAGTTGTCGGATCGATTATTTTTTGAGATGCTTGAGCTCCAAACTGTATTGAAACAGCATTTTTATATTGTATTAGAAATATTTATGAAACTTAGAGTAAATTCCGCTAATAAAAGAGATTACTACACTACAGAACATTAAAGTTTCCTAATCAAACAAAAAAAAAAGGAGATAATGGATTAACATGGATTTTCCATCTCAACCTGAACCCAAGAAACTAACAAACTTCTTCAAGAAAATGAAGTTGATAGAGGCTTTGCAACATTTAAATGAGAATATATAAAATAATTCCAGTCGATTTCACCTTTTATTTCTGGCTTTATCAGGATACAAATGAATCGACAATCGATTGCAGCGCAACGAAAAATAGCAAAAGTATCCGTAAACTGTTCCTCGTAAACATTTTTATTTATTATTGGCAGTCCTGTTAATTATCACAATCCTTTCACCGGCGAAATTTACAATTAAAATCGAATTTACAGATTCGCCTGTTGTGGCACCGTCGTATGACGGGATTTAATACTAGTTCTTAATAAAACTCTTTAAGAATCCAACATTCGGCGACTGTTGACATTATTAGAAGTAACCTCATTTGCTTTGGAAAGCGAGTGCTAGATTTAGACCAGGTTTTGGTTCAGTCACAATGTCGGATTATTTAGTTATCAGGGAAGTAACCAAGATTCCATCAAGACTTCATAATTTTAGTAATCATGGAAATAACATTAGAAAGTGAGTTCTTGAGAGCACTATTAATGTTGAAATTTTTATTTTCTTCTATACCAATTTATAACGAAATTATAGAACCCAACAAGCTTCCTCTCTCATTCCAAATACTGTTGTGCTTCGCAGCTTAAATTGTAAGAATACCTGTAATATAGCCATTTCCTACCATTGAAAATTGTATAGCCATTTCCTAATTTCCTGGATATATAATACATTGATCATCACAAAGAATACATTTAGGAAGATCTATCCTCCTGAATTTGTATAGTCTCTTCATTGATGTTGGCCAGCACACTGATTAAGACGGGGCGACTCCGTGACCAAAACTTAAGCAATTACGGTACTGCAAAAGCTTTTTGCTACCCTAGAGGCCCGAGACATTGCAAACTCAAAAAGATCTTGTTATATTCAGTATTCTGAAGGAGAACCAGGTCATTGGTATTCCCACTGAAACATCAACCTTTTTTTTTTTTTAATCTAATTTCATTTCCGGATAATAATTTGCATTTTTGAAGTCCTTGTATGTGTTCCCTTGATAAAACGAATTTCCTCGGGCAATAGTTTTCTGAAAGACTAGATGGAATAAACCTTTTCGCTATTTCCGTTAATTTGTTTTATTAAAAGGGTATATAGTGAAATAATAAATCAAAGAAGTCAAAAATAAAATTCAATGAAGAAATAAAATTTAGTGAATTCCATTGTACAGGGTGATCCAAAAGTTAGTAGACTTTTTAAAACCTTATAATTATTGAACTATTTACAAAAAAAAGATGCGGTTTGCACATGAATGCTCAGAAACACGGAGGATTTTTGTTTACAATGAAAACTATTTTTTTAATATTAGTTACATTTTTGAGCAAAAGGTGGCGCAGGAGTTTAAATTCGTCTTAAATTCAGTTTCTTGAATCTTCGAAAAGCGCTTGTGTCGAAGCGTTTCGTAAAGCAACATCACAATAACATCCTTAGAGCAAAGGTAATGCGCAATTAACTCCTCTGCTTATTTTACGCATGATAAGATTGTATTCTACATGAAAGTCCAGCGCCACCTTTTGATCAAAGATGTAACTAATATAAAAAAATATTTTTCATTATAAACAAAAATCCCCCGTGTTTCTGAGCATTTCTGTGCAAACCGCACCGTTTTATTGTAAATAGTTTAATAATTATAAGGTTTTAAAATTTAAGTCTACTGACTTTTGGATCATCTTGAACATCACACACAATTTTTGGAACTTAAGAACAAATCATTTCTAATAATAAATGCTAAACTAGGTTTTGAGACGAAGATAAAGACTCATGTGGATAATTGTAATATGAATCTTAATATTAATAAAAACTCTTTAACCACAACAACACTAAAGAATAGGATAAATACAACCTGATTCTGGAAGTACTTTTCAGAAGCAATTGCTACCATCATTCAGCAGTTCTCTCGTAATCTTTGAGGTACTCCTGAACTGCTGAATGATGGTAGCAATTGCTTCTGAAAAGTACTTCCAGAATCAGGTTGTATTTATCCTATTCTTTAGTGTTGTTTTGGTTAAAGAATTTTTTATTAATATTAAGATTCATAGGTTTTGAGAAAATTAAGATTACCTATAAGAGTTTCTTACCAAAAAAGAGGAACCATAACATCCATTCGTAGGTGGGTTTCTCATGGTATTCACTTGGAAAGTGTTTAAAACACCTCTGTATGGTATTCTACTTTCTAAGGAAACAGAATTAAATTATCTTGAATGATTTCTTTTACTTATATCTATTTGCAGTCGTCAGCCTTCCACTGGCCAATGACTCAACCTTCACATTACCCCCTTTAGCAACCATACTGGAACAACAGACATCGTCTCGCAGCATGACAGCCAATGGTGCAGATAAATATATAAGTGCACAAGAATATATATAAACTTTGCTTAAAGAAATTGAAGTGAAAGTCTTATTAGTTCCAATCGCAGTGTTAAGATTTTGCAGTGTGATAACCGGCTGAAACTTTCCTCAGTCCTTTGGTTGCACTTTGCTCCTTTTTGCTTGGAGTTAAGAACCGAACTTTTCCTGCGGTTCTTATTATCATGCTCTTTAATGAACCTCTCCTCATGAGGTCTTGAGTCACGTCACTCTCCCCTTTTTCCAGCTTAAGATTCGCGCTCCTTCTCTCAGGGCTTCGACACGCGGACTTCTTTAATTTTCCGCCAATCAGAAAATCGCCCTGTTGTTTATTATTTAATAGTTTAGATTTCTGATTTAATCTGTCGCTAGATGGCAGTGTGCGCTCCTTCCTATCATGCTTTCGATTTCGATTATTCGAATGAAAGCTTTGTGAAGGGGGGCGAGAAGTTTTACGCTTAACTTCTCGTGTCTCTTTATTATTGACACGATCGCTATTTCCTGGAGCGATCCGTGACACGCTCGGCCCGCCTGATCGCGACATCGAACCTTTATGATCAAAATATTTATTATCCCTGGTCGAAAGCTCCTGGATGGAGGTTCTCGACGCAATCGCTTTCGACGCGCGTTGGTACGCTTGCGCTTATTGATCCTGGTTTCTTACGCTGCTGCTGGAGAAAATTCCTGTATTAAGCCTTGACAGCAATGTAAGTTGGATTCAGGTTCCCATGAAGGTACCCAATCCATTTCACCAGAAAGCGTCTGTTGGGTTTCTTTTCTCTTAAGTTTAGGAGCTTTTGTACCCTATAAACATCCGAGAATTAAGGATCCCTAATGGGTCCTGGTTGTTTGGTATTCTCTTGTTGTTGTTTTTTTCGTCCTTTAAATTTTTTGAGAAACGAAAAATGAATTACTCGGGGCCCTCCCCATTTACGCGGGATGGCCACTCTGGCAGATACTTTGTTAATTATCTTTTGAATTACGAAGGGACCTAGATACTTAGGATATAATTTTCGGCCGGTTTTGTTTAAATGATCTTAATCGATTAGCCCATACAAATACCTCATCAGCTTGTTTCATTTTCCACCGCATCAGCTTGTTTCATATGGCGCGCATCAAAGTGTTTTTTTGTATCTAAGATTCGCCCTTTTTATATTGTTTCTACCTTGTTTTAATCACTTAGCTAGGCGTGCGATGAAGGAGTTTTCGCTTCCCTTTACTTCTCTATAATTATTGACCGTGGGAGGAATATTAATTTCTCTCCCGAAATCAAGCATATAAGGCAGGGCTGTCCAAGATTTCTGTCCGCGGGCAGCGCTCGTGCACGCGGGTAATTTTCCTTCCCCCCGCTATTGCACATTACGTTGATTAGTTCCTTAAAGTAGAGTTGCTAATTATCAATTCGAAACTGTAAAAAAAAAAACAAACAAACCGAGGAAATTTACCATTTTATTTCCTTCGTTTTAATGTGACAATTTTCTCGATGTCAGGTAGAATTTATTTTCTTTTTCCCGATAGGACACGACTGCATATTAAGCATTTAAAATCCGATCCGTGTTAAATGAAAAAAAACAAAAAACAAAAAAAAACAACAGATTCTCCTACCCCGGTTTAAATACTGGTTCATTGATTATATGCTTTTTCGTAATGTGCGCCATGTTATGCGAGACGAAAAACAAGCCAGTATCAGTAACAAAAGAAATAATGTCTCATTTAACGGAATCGCCCTCTAAAGTTTTGCAACACTGCATAGGAAAAACTGTATCCACTTCCCTCCTGAGTTTTGGACTATCTCCTTGGCTTTGCCCGTGAGCTTTGCCAGCGAGCTTTTTGTGTTGCACGCGGGCGAGGTGCACGATTTGGACGGCCCTGGTATAAGGAGTGAGTCTAGTGGACTCAGAGACCGCGCTGTTTATTGCGATCTCGGCAGCAGTTAAAAATTCATCCTAATCTGCTTTATCTGGATGAATATAATGTCGAAATATCTGGATGACCGTCTGATTGGTGCGCTCAGACTGGCCATTAGTCTGAGGATGGTATGCGCTAGCAAACTTAAGAGTAGAATTTAATAATTTGAATATGTGTTTCCGTACCGCTGATTGAAAACGCACGTCTCCATCCGAAATGATGACCTGAGGGAAACCCTGTATTTTAAATATATTGTCTAGTAATAGTTGCGCGTTTTCCTCGGCTGTTATGCTAATATGGCAAGGGAATAAGTGTACTCTTTTTGTCATCCTGTCAGTGACTGTGAGTAAAGCGTTGTTCCCCCGGGCCGTATTAGGTAAGGGCATCACATAGTCAAGTGTTATCGACTGCCATCTTTAATTAGGTATCTACAATGGTTGGAGTTTACCGAATGGCTTATGTCTTTTCACAAGATTTACAATTTCTCACGAATTGAGCAGTATCGGCTGTCATCTTGTCCCACAGGTAACACTGTCTGGCCTTCTCAATGGTTTTGTATGTACCTAAATGGCCTGCAGTAGCTTCTGAATGTAAGGTTTTGCATATGCTATCAATGATTGACTTGACTCTGGGTAATATGAGTATTACCTTTTCTTTGGCCCTTTTTTATTTTAACTGCTCCTCAAATGAATAAGGTTCCTTTATATTCTTACTTAATCCTCTTGAGAACTGACATTTGTTATAATTGGACTTAATGTTCTTTAAAATAGAATCATCTAATTTCCATACCGACGCTGACACTGTTGCCATTACATTGGCCTTAGCCTCCTTCTTCTTATTTAAGTTACTTCACTTTGTACTTTGATTTGATTAATTTTTATTAACGTTCAGTTTCTTTTCTGCTAACCTCATGGCTATGTTAAGAGTAGTTGGAGTTTCCTCCTTTATTACTCCTCGTATTTCCTTCGGAAAGGCGTTGGCATACAGCTCTATTTTAGCCTTCTCGTCAGTAGACTCTAATTGCGACGCTAAGTGTGCAAAATAGCTGTTGAATCTTTCTATGTTTTGGCTCTTATAAACTGTATTTTCTAGCCTTTTACGAGTAACTTTATCTTATTCTGTTCCTGCGCCTTTGCTAGCCCATTCATGATTCAAGGTTTTTAAATAAGGCCCTGTCCAATAAACTTATAAGTAGCAAAATATAACTAATGAACGCTACGCAAACCTTAACTAACAATTAAATGCTGAGAAGTTTTAATAAGAAATTTTTCTTTCGAAATCTACCGAACTAAATATTAAACTAGAATTAACTAACTCGGCAGACCCCGACAGAATGAGACTTATGCGCAACAAATAAATTAGAGGCAAAGACTTCATAAACAAAAGCTTAAAAATTAGAAAGCTCTAATAATTGCTAACTCTTCTGCACCAAAATTAAGCTTACTTGCGCAACTGTGCGCTGTAACTAAATGCTTTATTACGCTTAACACTCACTAGCGAAAGCACACTAATGTAAAGCCTTATCACAAAAAAACTTTTTTGAGACAAAAAAATGGAATCTATAATAATAAAATCGACTACTCGCCTGCTTATGGAACCGGCGAGACTTTACCACTGAGTTTCGAAGAGCGGGGAAAACAAAATCTTAACCGACCTCCCCCGTTTAACCACGCTTGGTACTAGAGAAAAATTTTAATAAGTTTTTCTATTGAAATCTACCTGTCACGTATAAATTTCTTTAAAATTTGTGGAAGCGTGCTGGTAGCAAGAAATAAAGAAATGAACAGGTAGATGCACAATAGAAAATAACTCATTTATTAAAATTTAATAAATCTCCCCCCTAGCACGAGGAAAGCGGGGCTTGGATTATAAAATCCACCATATATAATTCTGAATATTAATTACAAAAATATAGGAGCCCACAATGGCTCAAATATAATTAGTTCCTTAGTATATGAACAATGAATAAAGGTTATACATAACAACGTCAAAACGAACGTTGAAAGCATTAACACAAAAAAATAGGAGCAGTGGTTCACCTTTAGGCACTAATATTACGTGACTTAATTTAAACTTATTTGAGAATAGTATTAGAATTTACAAGAGTGCTTGATAGCGCGACAATTTGATAACTCTATCATACTTAAATCTGACTCTTGAATAACGCTGAGAAATGTGGCATAGGCGTACCGCTATTAATCCAGAAGGCGGAGACTTAAGCGTTTAATAATATGATGAGGAGACTGCAAAGAGATTAAGAAAATAGTATGAGAGACTAGAAACTTAACGACGCGCGAACAATGAGAGGTGAGCTTACATACGTTAAATATCTTTAACATTAAAGAAGGACGAGAGTGAATCACCTTATCAGTAACAGGCACCTAAGCTCTCCTCTGCAAAGGCGATTAGGCCCAACGGTGCTATGATGCGAATTGTCTTTCTAACGTGGCACAGGATCTCTCTCTCTCTCTTGTTGCAGAGCGGTCAGGGTCGGCGTGGCCGAAAAATCTTGAAGATAAATGAGACGTCTGGCGTAGAACACGGTGGCTTCAACTTGGACAAAAACTGGGAAGACCCGATGCTCGGACGAGGTATTCGTTCTCGTCGATTCGTCATGCGGCGTCGTCGCTGTCTTTTTCGTTTGAGTCCGCTCCATCGTGGCTCGGCGACTCATGGCTGCAAGAAGGTGATTCCGCGACGTTTATAGTGGGTTCTGCTTCATTCCAGATTCCGACATAGTGTAAACCTTGGTACAGTCATCAAAGGGAAATAATCCACACTTGAATTTTACTCTAAGTTTTACCGTTTCAATATTAATTTATTTTTAATAATTTAATATTACATTTAGAGTTAACATTATTAAGATTGTTAAATTTAAATAATTATAATTAAAAAGCTATTAAAACAACACATTAGCATGAAATATAATATTAAGTATTAAACTCGTCTGGATTATTTCCTTTGGTTGACTGTATTTAAAGAAACTGAAGTGAAAATCTTATTAGTTCCAATCGCAGAGTTAAGATTTTGCAGTGTGATCCGGCTGGAAACTTTCCTCAGTCCTTTGGTTGCACTTTGCTCCTTTTCGCTTGGAGTTAGGAACCGAACTTTTCCTGCGGTATTATCATGCTCTTTAATGAACCTCTCCTCATGAGGTCTCGAGTCACTCTCACCTTTTTCCAGCTTAAGATTCGCGCTCCTCCTCTCAGCGCTTCGACGCGCGGATTTCTTAATTTTCCGTCAATCAGAGAGTCGCCCTGTTGTTTAGGGGTCCCCCACAAATTACGTCATCCATCCAAGGGGGGGAGGGGGGGATCGCGGAATGCTGACGAAGAATGACAACGGGGGAGTTGGGAGTTTATGCCCAATGACAGTCAGCGCTCCCATTTTTAAGATAATTACCTTCGTTTAAGCTAATTACGTAATATTTAGCGTAATTTTTAAGGTAATGAAATTTTAAGTAATTCTAAAATAATGAGTCTATTTTAGAGTAATATTTGAGGTAATGATTAGGGGGGCCTATTTTATGACGTAACCGAGCTACGTTTTCCTATTCCCCACCCAAATTAGGTGACTGTAGAAAAGTGAATCGGGTTTCGCGAAAACCTGAAAGTACTACACGCGTAGACACGCTATCTACACAACAAACAACGTGTACAACGTGCTCGACAGCGTGGCGTGGTTGTGATCTTGTCTTGACCTTGTGTGCATCCGGTAATTAGCTGTCTCGTTTTTTTTATTATGTAATTTTTTTACATTTAACTATTTGTCGTTTTTATTTTCAAATCAAGGCTCTAATTCAAAACGGTAGCCTTCAGCATCAACACATTTCTGAGTACTAGCAAAATCACTCCTACTCCAGGAGTAGAAGTGATTTTTGTACGAGTCACCACTGATTCCGTACATCGTATCAAAGTGTTTAATGAGATTTCTCTATCACACCGCAAATTTTAATCAAGGCCACTGGAAGGACGCACGGGGCCAATCGAGTTTCCAGCACGCCCTCCAGATCTTACACCGCTGGATTTCTTCTTATGGGGCACAGTGAAAGATGAGGTGTGCAAACGTGAACCACGTAACTTGGACACACTTTGGGATGAGATTTAAGCGATATGTAGAGAAATCTCATTGGCCACTTTGATACGATGTACGGAATCAGTGGCGACTCGTATTCACACCGCTGAAGGCCACCATTTTGAGTTAGGACCTTGATTTTCATCAGAAAGCACATTTATGTTATTTACATTTTGTTTATTTTTCAAATTGGACTTTAAGCTTTCCATTTCCAGAAATTTAACCTTAAAATAAATTTTCTATGATAGTTCAAAGTGTGTATACATTTTTTTGAAACACCCTGTATATCTGTTACTTAAGTGGTACTGGATTTTTTTAAATGTAGGCCTATAAAGAACAACGTTTATCGATAGTAGCAATTCTCTTTATATTTTTTTCTGCTCGAAAATGTTTTTATTTTTTAGTTTTAGAGGAGTATTGTCTATTAAATAGCTTTATTTTGAATCATGGCATTTATCTCATGAATTTTTAGTTTAAAAATCTAAAGTAATTTTTACAGCAATAGTGAGTGAATTTTAAGATAATTCTCTCAAATCTAGAGTAAAATCCGAGGTAATTCAATTTGCCACTAGTGGGAGCGCGCTGATGACAGTAATCACTAATCAATTTAAACTAATTTAAATACATAAATAAATGTAAATTTATAATTGACTTGAGGAAAATTTTGAGACGCAACCACTCCAATTTCACACGGGAAATGCAGGGAATTAATTACATGAGTATACGAGACGGCTTTACCACAGTTGAAAAATATATCTTTCATCTGTGGTTTTCCTTATAATAAAAAAATATTGCATAAATTTCAAAAATTCAAAATTTTTTAGTGCACAAGCAAAGTCTTCCGGACAGCAGTCCAATGGAGGCAAAGTCTCTATGTACGAGGTGCGTTCAAGTTCTAAGGTCTCCCAATTTATTTTTGAAAAACTATTGACCCTAGAAAGCTGAAACTTCCGTGATTTGTCCACATGGTCAACCTTTACCCGTAGACATTTTTCACAATGCTGACGCCATGATTGGTAGGCCGCGGCATATGCTTCTTTAGGAACCAATTTTGTCTACTGGAAAATCGCTTATGCAAGACGGAATAAAGCTTCTGCTCATCGAGCGGCTTTTCAGTAGGTAAAACAGACCACTATAGAAGTGTTTGCAGCGGCGATGCAATCGTGGCGTCAGCGTTGTGATTAATGTGTATGGCTAGAGATTGGCTATGTGGACAAATGACGGGAGTTTCAGCTTACTAGGGTCAATAGTTTTTCAAAATTAGGAGACCTTAGAACTTAAACTCTCCTCGTATTGAAAAATATTGGATTTTTGAAATTCTGACTTCGGATTTTTAAAGACCATTAAATAGTAGAATAGGAATGTCTGTAAGACCCACTCTCTATCTCTTTGTCTTCATCGATAAAATTAGGTTCAAAACTTAGATCAATTGAAAAAACACCAAGAATAAAACATTTCTCGAATATTGTGTACAATCTAAATATACCATTAAAAGTAAAGGTTCCTATTTAAGATTTCATAGTTACCCCCTCCCCTCACAAGGGGAGGGGGGGTAATTTTTTGGTTAAATAATTTTCCCCGCGAAATAATTCACTTTTGATTTTGGACATTTTTACGTACAATACTTAGTTTCCGAGATATTTGCAGGTACGATGTAAATAGGACAGCCTGTATAACTGTACCCACTGTAACACATTTTTTTGTCTTACACTTTTCCCTGTGTTAACGTGGACGAATACTCATGAAACATATACGGTTGGAAAGGTCCTGTGCTGTAGATGTGCACAATATATTTTGCTTCCGTATTTGTTCACATTAACAGAGGTATAAAAGCGTTTCAAAAAAGGTAGCATTAATAGACCAGGAGCCAGCCCCGTTAGATTTAACCGGAAAGATCTAATTCATTTAACTATCTCATTCCACAGTTTTGCCCGTAGGAAATGAGAATCTGTCGGTCTGGCAGTCCAAAGCGGCCCTTCAAAATCCGGAAAAATTGACTTCAATTTAACCGGTACGATCTATTTTTGGTTCATCGTTTTTTTCTTAGAATACTCCTCCCTAATTAAAATCTCTTCGGTCTGGCATTTGAAATCGGTCGGAAAATGGCTGCCAGACCAATCCAAAGTTTGGTAAAATTGACATCCATTTAACTGGAATGATCTAATTTTGCTTTTTGAACCAAATTATACCTAACTGCCTGCCATTAACGAATTATTCGGTCTGGCATTTCGAATGCAGCCGGAATCACGGTGCCAGACCGATTTAAAAGTCAAAATTGTCAGTTTTTTATAGGTTCAGCTTAAGAGAAAAATTATACTTTACTTCCACGAGTAATTTATTATTTTGTGCTTTCTATATTTCGGTCTATATTCGAATTCGATCTGAGCAAATTTACCTAATATGCGCAAACCTTCGTAAACGGACGTCAATTTAACCAGAATGATCTAAATTTTCACTGCTCCTGGCTATTTAATCTGCTATTTTTTTGCTCCTGGCTATTTAATCCAGGTTAATTTGGATTCAGGCTACCAGACTGATTTTTTTCAAATTTTAAATTCAGTTCCTGAATTAATATATCTGATAAGCTACTATTATAAATAAAGTGATATTTGTATAATATTTGGAAATTACGGTATAAGAAAATAAAAGTGGAATGAAATGAAACATTGTAATTTTGCTTTTATATAATGAGATTTTCATACAAAATAGTTTTGCAAAATACAACAAATTTTATTCTTTTGCTTTCGATAATATGATATTGTAAAGAAACCAGTCATCTTAAGCTCAACAGAATGATGAGAACAATTTGGCTAACATCTTTAATTAATGGTATTCCGAATCCATTTTCGCCATATAATACATGATACATAATACACTCACTCACCAAAAGTCATGGCACACCCCTCTAATCAGGTTCCCTGTCCGTAATGAGACACATCCCGCTGCTTCCATTCTCGGAATGCAGGTACAGAGGACTCCTTGATATCACGCAATAAGTAAAACTAGCTGCAGAAATGGCAGCACACAGAACTATCCGCATTTGAACGGGGGATGATTGTTAGTGCCAGACGGATGGGTGCGAAGATATCAGATGTAGCCAACACCTTTCAATTTTCCCGCACAACTATTGCAAGAGTTTATTATCGAGTTACAACCCATGTCGGACAGTGGACGGGCCGCCCACGCCTCATTGATACCAGAGATGTTTGCCGGGCCACCCGGCTTGCAACTGCTGATCGAAGGGCGATACAGGCCAAATCACCAGGTGGGCCGTCCCACAACGGTATCCGTGACGACAATTCGGCGAACCTTGGCAGCTGCAGGCTTTGGAAGCAGGAGGCCACGACGGGTCCACTCTTCATCGCTGCACATCGTCAGCAACGCCTAGCCTGGGCCAACCAACGTCGACATTGGACCGCTGAGGACTGGTGAAGGGTTGCCTGTTCCGACCAGTCACGGTTTCAGCTGTATCGGGCCGATGGTCGTGTCCGTGTCTGACGCAGCCCACGCAAAGCCATAGACCCTGCTTGTCAGGTGGGGACCACTTAGGCAGGTGAAGGCTCCATACAGGTCGGTGGTGTTTTCTCGTGGCATGCAATGGGTCCATTGGTACATCTGACATCCACTCTGCGTGCTACTTCCTACATCGATCTGTTTGGGGACCACCTGACCCCTTCATGAACTGTTTTTATCCCGCGGGCGACGGCATCTTCCAGCAAGATAATGCGCCTCCACACGCAGCCCTTGTGACACGGCAGTGGCTGGAGGAACATGCTACAGACTTCCCGACAATGATTTGGCCTCCGCGTTCCCCAGATTGCAATCCCATTGAACATTTGTGGGGCGTCATCAAACGATCTGTTAGGTCGCCACCAATACAACTGGTAAACGTACCATCATTATGAAGTGCAGTGGAGGTGGTATGGCTTGCAGTGCCTGTGGATGTGTTCCGGTGACTGGTAGACTCTCTTCCACGACAGGTCGCCGCCGTTATCCGGGCCAGAGGGGGCCCAACACTTTATTAGGCAGATGTGCCATGACTTTTGGTGAGTGAGTGTATACAGGGTGTATCAAACATACGTTTACACACTGTGAAGGCAAGTTTTTTCACACCAAAACAATAAACGTAGTCCATATAAAAATATGTCGGTTAATAAATTTTGCGGTATTAATGAAAGTTTGCATTCAACGAGATACAATCCATCAACGAAGTTTGTAACCAATCAGATGGCGCTGTGTTGCTATGGAGACTTGTTTACATTTGTCATTTTTGTACATTTGTGGTTAGTCTGTCTTCAAGGTTCACTTGTGTAGTAAGTTAACTGAAAGGTGTTCTGTTTAACCATGGCAGGTAGATACCATGGCATGGTAGATATCATTTCGTGAGCTGGTATCTACCATTGCAGACGAACAGGTAGGAGAGGGCCAGTTCCATGGGCAGCACATTTCCCCGATCTCAATCCTTCGAATTTTTATCTCTGGGGCCATTTAAAACAATAAGTTATGCAACCGACATTCTTAAGACAGGGACTCTTCATCAACGTGTCATTGAACCCTACGAGACCACTCGGCATTGTCAAGGAGTATTTGAACGGGTGCGACAGTCAATGATCCGAAGAGTGCATGCGTGTATAGAAGCTCGCTGAGGGCAGTTTGAACATTCGTTATAAATTTCTGAGGTGAGGTATAATACACTTTTTCAACATACCTGAAATAATAAATAATACCAGAAGTACCCGATACGTTGTGTACTTCTGTAAAAGATCTTTCAGCCCTTCCAAGGATTTTAGTATCCGGTCCTTTGATGAAATTAATTGATCGTTACATTTTAATATTTTACTGATTTATTGTTATTAAAATCTTGGCATGAGGTATTCAAATATTTTTATATAAACTTTAACTTAAGGCATATAATTTAGTCTGATTTTTAAAAGCCAGAAGGTCAGATCAAAATATTTATATTCAGAAAAAATCCAAGAAACTAGTACTATACAGTCGGTATAATTTTTCGATTATATTGCTAACATAAAAATTAGACTCAGAGTAATAAGACCCTGAAATGTCGCACCGTGTCCAATTGGAATAAGACTGTGTCCAATTTTGTTTTTTTCCAGGGTTTCTGCGTCTCGTCCTTCTTTTCTTCTACATATGTCAACTGCTAAAATTGACTAATATGATATTTTAAAACGGTCTGGCACCCTTTATCCGGCTGTTTCGGAATGCCAGACCGAATAATTCGTGAATGATAGGCAGTTAGGTACAATTTGGTTCAAAAAATAAAATTAGATCATTCCGGTCAGTTTTTCCGAACTTTGGATTGGTCTGGCAGCCATTTTCCGGCCGATTTCAAATGCCAGACCGAAGAAATTTTAATTAGGGAGGAGTAATCTAAGTAAAAAGCCATGAACCCAAAATAGATCGTTCCGGTCAAATTGAAGCAAATTTTTCCGGATTTTGAAGGATTACCATTTTTAAGTCCGGCCGCTTTGAATTGCCAGACCGGCCAATTCTCATTTCCCACGGGCAAAACTGTGAAATAAGATAGTTAACTGAATTAGAACTCTCTGGTTAAATCTAACGGGGCTGGCTCTCGGTCTATAAGGAACAGGTTGCACGCCATATTTTTCAACGCATGTTGCATTGCCTTTTTTATTGTTTTTTTTTTAAAGCAAATCATATGTTGATGTTCATTTGAAAGCATTTTAATTGTTGATGTTCATTTGGAAAACATTACTTGTGCGTCATTTTTGAAATTGTCAGAGAATCGTTGTATTCATGTCAAATTGCTTTGTGAAAAATTTGCTGCTTTCAATTTGTTGAGTTAATTTTTTTGTTCTCTATTTAAATGACATTCACTCCAAATGTAATTTCAAATGTAGTTCAAATGAAATTTTTTATTATTTAAATGCCTCGAAGTAGAACATTGACAGGACGGGGGAGAGACGCAGAGATAGGGAGGGACATACCTTTAGATATGCTTTAAATATATTATCTAAATGGTAATAAGCAAGATTAAGCTACAACAGTAACACGTATATTTTTTTTTCAGAAATCTGATCGAATTTCCATCACAGGGGGATCCTTGTAGGAATAAAAGCATAAGATGAGAAACAAAACTCTTAACTCTTAACCCAATACTAAACAAGAAGTATTAACTGACAATCTAAGGTGAAAAGCAGACACCTAACAATTATTTGGAATAACGAACAAACCAGTTTATTACAGCATTCCCACAGGCAAATCGCAGTGACCGGTTTCCAAATTTGTTTGTAATGCTTGCACTGTCTCATAAAGTTATCTCAACTGCATGTAAAAAGAATAGAATACTCCCGTATGATGCATATTGTCAAAGCGTGCAGGAAAACTTGCACAAACGTGTTTGCCTAATTTGTAGTCTTTATTTCTTTTCTGCCAAGCGCATGAAATTGCACAAAGCAGTTCATGGCAATACCTCTAATTTGAATGCTCCTACTACAACACTTGCAGTCGTAGATAATATTACCTGCAAACAAGGAGAGATAGATTGCACTCAGGTATGTAAGTATGAAACCGGAATTTTTGTATAGAAAATACACGTTTATTGTATGAAAATGATAAAAAATATTTTATTCAAATAATGCTCATCGCTGGCTGTACATTTTTCCCACCTGTCTGACAATTTGTGGATGCCACGCCAAAAAAATGTTGTTCTTTTGAAGCATACCAGTCATCGAACCATTTCCTACATTTTTGTAATAAGTGAAGCACTGCTCAGTAAGTACGTGTCACATCAATGCAAATAAGTAGTAATCGAACGGGAGCCAAGTCTGGTGAATAAGCAGCATGCAAAAGTATTTCCCAACTAAACGTCTCAATCGCCTCCTTGACCAAGTTTTACTGTGTGTGATGGTGCATTATTTGTGTTGCCTTTTTTGATATTCTGGTCGTTTTTCACGCAAAGCTTGATTCAAGTCGATCGTTTGTAAGTCGGTAGCGTTCAGTATTAACGGTTTCGCCAGTTTTCAGCAGCTCATAATAGATAACGTTGTGTCCTCCACGTTCTTTGTATCTCACGTCAAAATCACCACTTTTGAATTTTTTAAACCACTCAAAGCACTGTGATTTACCAAGAGTATGCTCAGCGTAAGCTTCGATCACCATTCAATGCGATTCTGCAGCAGTTTTCTTCAAATGGTAACAGAAAAATCAATGCTCCACAAATCGTAGTTTCCAAGCACAAAATTCGGCATGTTCAGCGCTGTTAGAAACTATGTGGTTATATGAAAACTGTATTGTAGTGAGTCGAAAATCTTTGTCAGTTGCAACGAGATAGAATACATAGAGTGGCTGTACAGCCGCCATATTTGAAACCAAATGAAAGTCCGTCCGCCATTTTTTCTTTAGTATAATCGGCGTGGCAGACCTATAACTAAAGCATGGTTTCCTATGGGCGTAGTAGAGGAGCCCATGACTAAAGCAGCGAGTTTCAAACCTCGGGTGTTCCGCAAAATATTTTTATTGATAGAAAATCAAAGAGATATAATAATCTTTTTATTTCAAATTATAATAAATTTTATTTTGTTTGTGGTAATAACAAAATCCTAAAAGTTTGATAATTTAAGTCTGCCGCGGAAGTTTGTGAAAGGAACCAAGGAACACGAAATTAAAAGATTGTATGTGCAAATATTTTTTAAATGTACAGTCATTAAAGGGAAATAATTCACACTTGAATTTTACTCAAGTTTTACCGTTTTAATATTAATTTATTTTTAATAATTTAATATTACATTTAGAGTTAACATTATTAAGATTATTAAATTTAAATAATTATAATTAAAAAAACTATTAAAACAACACATTAGCATGAAATGTAATATTAAGTATTAAACTCGTGTGGATTATTTCCTTTGGTTGACTGTACAATTAACACTTCATATTTTAACGTTTTTTATTTTTTTATTTTTATTTTTTTAATAGAATCAGCTTATTGACCCTTATATATAACGAGTCTTATATACATTTGCCTGATAATTTTCAAAAGACTTTGATTTACACACGTGACTGATTCTACATATATCACTGTTTCCTGCAGGTAAAAACACTGGCTAGCGAGGGGCGGGGGGAAGACGCCGCGAAGACCATATATGAGAAGACGAGGTGAAAAAATGATCATCATGCCCTAGGCGCAATTTACCATTGCCTGCGGTTTATTTTAGCAAATTTAAATTTCCATGATAGGCTTTGCGTAATTGAGGAACGCTACATACGAAAGAAATGAAGGGTATACGAAACACCTACATTAATATAACTGACCTGTATTCTATATATATAATAAAATAGTAGCGAGGCGAAAATTTTACATTAAATGTTTTTGAGAAAAAGTGATTGCCACGTGTATTGTAAACGATACTGAAGCTCAAACAACAGTTTTTAGAATTTTTGTGTGGTTATAAACGATACAGAAGCCCAAACAATAGTTTTAGGATTTTGTCTGTTTGTCTGTATCTCTGTTTATATGTTAGAGGTTGGCGCCAAAACTACTGAAGGGATTTAGTTAAAATTTGCTGTGAAGGTTATTTAGTACCTGAGGTAACATATAGGATACTTTTTTCTGCGGGAAAAAGTCTCATTCCCACGGGAAAAACAACTGGTTCCAGCAAAAATATAATGTCAACAGATGTCGTAACGAGTAAATCGCACTATAGTTTTGTTCCTTACGAATTTACATATAAGGAGAATAATTGCCAACAGATGTCGCCAAGATGCATATGTAAACGGACCTTATTTCGAGTTCTTCGAGTACAACAAACTTTGTATATATTAATTGACAACTGTATGTCGCTTGCTCTCGCGTCACCTCTCTATTTATTTTAGCTCCCGAAGGTAAAACAACGAACGTAAAAACAAATAAATTGGTATGACGGAATGATACATTCACACAGGCCTACCATGAGATAATGATACGGATTCAAAAAAGAAAATTGCTTTTTTCAATAAGAGGAGACGCTGTTGATGTCGTTTACATTGTGTTTGGGGTGACGAAATGAATGCTTCTGCCATTTCTTCATCTTTACCAAAAAAAATTAATTTCTCTAAAAAGGCTTAGCCCATTTCCATAAAAAAATGCGTCAATGCATATTTTTAGGACCCCTCTAAGTGAGAATTACTTAAAAAAAAATAAAGAAAAAAAACTGCCGCGGGGGGGGGGGGCATCGGGTCTGGGGAGAGGAGATAGTAACTCCAAAGCGGCTAATCACAGCCAAACAAGTCATGTATAAAAAAAAAATTCGCCTTAATGAGAGGAGTACGTACATGTCGAGTTTATTGAGTTTGGTTCGCTGGTTTGAACGCTACAGCCAAAAAAATTTATTTGAAAAAGGCTTACAAAATTGACATAAAATATAAGCTAAGTCACAATTTAGGATATCCTCTAAGTAGGTATAATTTTTATTTGGTCCTGCTATTTGCCGTTTCAGAAGAGTTAGCTGAACAAAATTGGTCACATACATACGTAAATAAGTACAAACGGAATTTTTTTTTCAAAAATTCAACATATCTTTTCGAATCATGAGTTTCTAAGTCGATTTCAGCAAAAAAAAAATTGACTTTCTGAAATGAACACAAAGGCCTTCCTCTACTTCGATTCCTCCTCTACTTCGATTCCTGCTCTACTTTGACTGCTGCTCTATTTCATTTCCTGCAATCGAGACTGGTAGGCCAGTACTGAAACTTTTTCATAATTTTTTGGTCTTCACATTAATTCTATGCAACCATAAAATATAGTCGTAATTTAATTTTTCCTTCCTGATCTCGATTTATTTGGGGCGGTGTCTTAATATTAAAGGGAAATGCCCCTTACTGAATCATCACGAAATCTCGGGAAAGAAGAAATCTATTTCAGGCAATTTTATCTATTTCGACTTTAACGCGGACGAAGTCGCGGGCAACAGCTAGTCTGAAATAAATGTTGTTTTATCGCTTCGATTACTACAGTTGTACGCTGAACAAACTGCAGTCATGTTCACGTTGTATTACAAAAGAAAAAAGAAAAAAATCCTTTACAAAACTCAAATAAAACCACGACTTTTTGTCACTAGAAACCCAGGTAAAGCTATCTGATCCATCACGTAATTGACTTCACATTTGCTAAAGAAAACATGGCGACCGAGTTTGCTGTTAGTCGCCGCGAAGGGCGCTGTATCCAATGGGACAGCCACTCTATGTATTCTATCTTGTCGGTCAGTTGTCAGAGTAAGAATATGGCGCCAACGACGCGGTTTGACGGTAACTCAACGAGATTAATATAATCAGAGTGGAAATAACAACGCCATATTGGAAGCGAATTGAAGCGATGTCCGCCATCGCTGTTGAGGTAAAAATTTGAAATACCATGATGTGAAGTCATAATAAGAAGTATAAACATTCGGTTTATTACAATCATATTTATCATGGTGTTGTATGCAGGAAGTGAATATAAAATGAAAATAATAAATCTCTGTGAAATTTAATCCATTTATTATCTTATATAATATTATTATATACAGAAATAAGAGAAAATAATTATAAATGGTCTGTGAGGGTTTATCCTACGCCACACCTCAGCTGTTCAAATCATTGATGAAAAAAGAAAAATTATTTTCTTTCCTATTTTTCATCAAATAATTATTCCTTTGGATTCTAAAGGAAATATACATTCTGCGCTCGGAATTATTTATTTTACATCATTATTAAGTAGCGGAAGAGTGGAGCTACTTATTGGTTTCAAAATGTTCGTCTCTCCGTCCCCTTCATAATTTCCACATTTTTGAGGTAGAAGGTTGAAATTCGAAATGTAACTTGCTATGGCGATGTGCATCTCCACTATTTAGTTTGGCTTTGATTGGCCCACTGGAATCGAAGTTTCGGGGGTGGCAATTGGTCTTTAGAAATATGGCAACATTTGGCATGTTATACGAGGTCTGTTCAAAAAATACGTAGACTGACGTCATAAAACAAAATATACTTTATTCAGAAGTTACACATCTGGGTCCCCTTCAAAGTACTCTCCTCCCCGACGCACACACTTATCCCAACGGTGTTTCCACTTTGGAAACAGTCCTGGAACGCTTCTTTTGTGATGTCCTTCAGCGCCTTCGTCGCATTTGCCTTTATGTCGGGAATCGTCTCAAATCTCCTTCCTTTCAAAGGTCTTTTGAGTTTGGGAAATAAGAAGAAGTCACAAGGAGCGAGGTCAGGTGAGTAGGGTGGGTGAGGAAGAACAGTGATCGAGTGTTTGGCCAAAAACTCTCGAGTTCTGAGGGCTGAATGGGCTGGAGCGTTGTCGTGATGAAACAACCAGTCACCTCTCGTCCACATTTCTGGCCTTTTTCACTCGTCCAGTTGCAGTTTTTCCGAGTTTAACACAAAATTTCACAGCAACTCTTTGCTCGTTCAAGTCACTCATTCTAAAAATCCGCCAAACGAAAAAAAACACACTTCACAAACAACCGCGTAGCTAATCAACCAATACTGATATTTGCAATCAAAAAACTGCCTTGTAATCAGCGGATCTGTCAGAAGATGGCGACACCAAGCGATTTTGATTGGGACCAACAGGGCCCGCGCAATTCAAACAGTCTACGTATTTTTTGAACAGACCTCGTATATCATTCGATCGGAAATGATCAGAAACGAAAGAAGATAGAACTCTTTTACACTTTCTAAATACTACGTTCGAGAAAATCAATTTTACTATTTAAAATTTTTACCAGGGGGGGAGGCCGTGGCCTGGTGGGCTTCCATTGAACACACAACTTCAGGGAAGTTAACGGCTAGTCACTGGATGGGCGACCATCAGTGAGATACGATCTTCACCACCCCTTCCCTTCCCGGCTGCTGCGACCATCTTACAGCAGTCGTTAATCCAGGTCGATCCAGGGGCCTAACTCGTCGGTCTCCGGCCATATAGGCCCTGAATGGACGTATTGGATTACAATCAATAAAAAAAAAATTAGAGGGGGGGGGTGAAAACGTGAAATAAAAGGGTAAATATTAGTGATGTCCGTTGGATCCGGATCTCTGATTCGGATCTGATAATATCCGGATTCGGATCTCTGATATCGGATCCAGATTTCGGATATCGGATATCAGATCCGGATTTCGGAGCTCGGATATCGGATCCGGATTTCGGATCCTTTCACTGGATGCGTATTAAGACTAATTAGGACTTAAGAGGACTAGGCTATCACTTAATAAAAGCTTTTATAAAGAAAAAGTTTGCATATACACAATTTCCTGTCTAGGATCCGATTTTCGGATCTCGGATCCAAGATCCGGATCTCAGATCTCGCATCCAAGATCCGGATAAGAGATCTCGGATCCAAGTTCCGGATCTCGGATTTCTGACCAACATCCGGTTCTCGGATCTCGGACCTAGGTCCGAAAAAAGATCCGGATATCCGGATCTTGAATTATCCGGATCTTGACATCACTAGTAAATATAGATGATCTCAGGGCTTCCGCTACCTTCCTCGGGAGGATTAATTTCTTGTTAAGATATAGTTAAAGTGGCAAAGTAAGTATTTACATTTTAAACAAATGTACAATCGAAATTTTGCTCTTGGGATGGGAAGATTATAAATGCTATTGGTATAAGGAGTGTACTTTAGTATACCAAGGCTCATACTAATTGAGGATTCGTTAATACTTATGGAAAATAAACATAAAACTTAACGAAATGTTAACGCACTAGCTCCATATACTTTCAATATAATTTCTTATGCAAATTCCGATTTATCCGTAGCTTAAACGTTGGTTATCCGGACATCTGAAGCCCGCTACACTAAAGAACTTGGCCTAAGATGTCAATTTACGTGTAGCGGTTCGGATAACCAGCTTTTTAGCGATAATGAATCGGAGTTTGCATACGATATTATACTGATTGAAAATATATGGTGCTAGTGCATTAACATGTCGTTAAGTTTTATCTTTATTTTCCGTAAGTATTAACGGCTAATCTAATCAGGAACTCAGAATACGGGCTATAATGAACAAGATAGGCTAACCTTAGCATTTATCAAGAACATATGAAGGCCTACATCATCTGTTCTTGCTTTTATTAATCTGGGCTAGGCCTAATTACTTGTTAAAGGTGATATCCGATCGTTTTTCTCTCTTATTCGAACAATTGAACGCCGAGCTAGCGTAAGGCATCTTCGTAAATGTCACTATATCGATAATTAATTATAATAATAAGCTAGAATAAAATACAAGGAAAGGAAATGCACGTTATTAGCTACAGCTTGCATACGTCTTATACCTCAACAGTCATGGCTGACACTAGTTACCACAACTTCATAGTGGGGGCGCTGATGACCAGATAATTTCCACTCTAATTATATTAATCTCGTTGCGGTAACTACATTGACAGCTAGCAAATTCCGGTTTCATATTTACAGACCTGGTATTAAAGATGATGATTTTTGTGTGGCTTAGCGAATTTGTTATTTCTGAGACCTGTTCGTTCCTGAACCAACCTCAATAAAATACGTCTGTAATAATCACAGATATATAGTAAATAGATCGCTAGAACCCGCCTCTTCGATGAAGCCAAGCGCGCCATATTGCTTCACTACAAAGATTATGCTGTACGCGTTCTTATGATCTTATGAAAAAATTTTCCCAACTATTTTAAATTATAGCCGCTAGAAATTATGTTTAGATAGGGCTACTCTGCAATTGGACTTAGAGATCAATTTGTAATTTTTGTTTAATATCATGTTATTCAATTTTCTTATACCAATCAGTTATTCGTTTTTGGTTTTTTTTTTCACCTACAGGATTATTGATAATCTTGTTTTCTTTCTCACAGAAAAGCAGTCTAAATATTTTAGACTATGAATATTTAACCTGAATCGTTTCAAATAAAATTTAAAAAATATATTTAAAGAGACTTTAAAAAGAGACTTTTTTTTAACAATGCAAGCAACAGGCTAACAAAAACACCAGTAACCTTTGACCCATACAAAAAGACCCATGACTTTTGGCATATGAGTGTAAATAAAATAAATATTCACAAATAATGACATTTAAGTAGAAGTGGTGTAAAAATAACTATAAATTTTTAAAGATGGTCAATCTATATAAACTGATCTATGAACAATTTAATGCCTTTACTTCGCATTGAATCTTTATGTTCAAGTATGTTAGTGATATGGCTTGAAAAGTGTAGTGAGGTAAGATGGCAGCAAGTGGCTTCACTAGTAACAATGCTAAAGCTCAAGCTCTGGCGATCTATTTACTATATATCACGGTCTATAGATATTCATGGTCATCGAGCTCCATTGTTAAAAAATCGACAGACAGAAAATTTACTTTCATTTTTAGTTTCAATGAAAAACCTCTATCGCAGGTCACGGTCGGCCCTAATTCGATCTATGCGGCACCTGGCGCGATCTGTTTTCTTTAGCTTCTCGAAACAATGGAAAATGGCCGAAGCTCGATGACCATGAATATCTATAGACCGTGCTATATATCTGTGGTAATAATTAAAGATAAGTACATATTTCAATAAATGAAATGTTTTTTTCTCTGTATAGCTGCATTGTTTTTTATTTATTACCTCGATACATCTTGATTAATAGAATTTAACTGTCACTTTTCGTGTCAGGATGACGTATGACCGAAGGAAGGAGGGAGGATTTACAAAAATATGACATGTGCTGACACAGGGGGGGAGCGGGGTATAAAATTATTTGGAAAAAGAATGACGTAATTTGTGGATGGCCCCTTATTATTTAATAGTTTAGATTTCTGATTTAATCTGTCGCTAGATGGAGGTGTGCGCTCCTTCCTATCATGCTTTCGATTTCGATTATTCGAATGAAGGGGGACGAGGATTTTTACGTTTAACTTCTCGTGTCTCTTTATTATTGACACGATCGCTATTTTCTGGAGCGATCCGTGACACTCGTATATACAACGTGTCCCAAAACTCAACGATAAGCTTGTACCTACGAATCAACCTCGTCATGATCATTCGGGAAAAAATAAGAAAAAATTTTTTTTTATTTTATTTTAAATATTAATTGACTTTTTATTACAGGACTACTAAGCTATCCAACAAAGAAAAAAAATCCCGGAATATCTATAATTTTGTGGTCACAGTAGAATAAATAAGGTACAAGGGGGGTCAAATTTCAAAGTTTTCATAAAAAGTCAATTAATATTTAAAATAAAATAAAAAAAATTTTTTTCTTATTTTTTCCCGAATGATCATGACGAGGTTGATTCGTAGGTACAAGCTTATCGTTGAGTTTTGGGACACGTTGTATATAGAGAGACTCGATACCCGTGCTTATATTCATACTTCAGTTATTATAAGCCTTATTCCGTATTACTGATATACGAGGGTTATTCGTAAAGTAAAGTCCGTTTTGTAATAAAAACAAAACTACTATACAGTATATATTTTCAATTTTTTTCTTTTTAAGTTTCTATGTACCTTTAACTGTTTTTCCACATAGTTTATTTAAGCACTTGCCGTAGCGATCAATGTACAGGGTGTTGCAGATAAGTACAGGGCAGTATAACGGGAAGCCTACCCGCTCGATTGCAGGGGCCGGCTTGGTCGATTGGCAGAATGGAGGGAGACGAAGTTGGCCTGCAGCAGCCAGCAGTTTCCACAGTCGGGGAGGGGGGGGGGTGAACGTCAAAACTGTCATGTTTTTGTCGTTCTTGTTCCCTTCATTTGTAGTACTTAAACTCGCTCCTGCAATCGAGCAGGTAGGCTTCCCGTTATACTGCCCTGTAGTTATCTGCAACACTCTGTACTTCCGCATGATCACTTTATAGAAGCTGCTGCCGGTGAAGAAAGCCATGCAGTTTTTACTTGTTATTCGTCGCTGAACTCCTTTAGATTCCGGAACAGGTGGTAGCCACGGACGCGAGGTCCGGGCTGTAAGGTGGGTGGTTAAGTTGTTCCCAACTAATCAGATCTAAAGATAACCCAGCAAATGAAGCGACATGCTGTCATCGTCTCCTTGGCTGCAGGACACTCCGACTCCGAGATTTCTGCATTCCTGAAAGTCGACCGTTCGTTCGTGTTCAAAGTTTGGGGAGAACTGGACGCTGCCAGTGGTGATGTGCCAACCATTTTCCAGAGGAAACAGCATTGTCGGCGCTCGGACCGTATCAGGACGCCGGAATTCATTCGTTCTGCCCAAGCTGCAATCGATGAGAATCCTGGGAAGTCCATAAAGGCATCGGGAGGGAGCTGCAGGTTAATGAGGCGACTCCGGTATGTGTGGTGGAGGGGACTCTGCTCCAAGTCTTAGGCCCACAGCACCCAAGCATGGATGACCACGAATCTTCACGACCACATTCCTCCCAACATGTGGCTCCCCAGCTCCCCTGATCTCAATCCTTTGGATTATTACGTCTGGGGCGTCGTTGAGACGGAGTCCGACAAGTATCCACACAACACCTTTGAAGCTCTCAGGCCAGCTATTGTGGAAGCAATGGCAGAAATCCAGAAGACCCACTCCATTGCTGCCTTCCAGCCGTTCCGACAGCGTGTGGAGGCTGTCATTGCGGCGGACGGTGGTTTTATTGAATAACAATATGTATGTTTTAATCCTTAGTAATTTTTGTATTAAAGGCTCTATGGTATCTTAAGTGTTCCTTTTACCTGAGGACGTCGTTTTGTTCTCAAATACCTGTCGCACCTGTATATCTCATGAACAACCATACAAGGCAAATTGTGCAATATAAGTACTTTCATTAAGAATGAAGATTCCATCCCAACGCCGAGTGCATCTGCAACAATGGTATCTTTCCCTTATACTTAATTCTCTAAAGCGCCCGTTCGTCTGTCTGCTGTCACGCTCCCTCTCCCTTCTTTTCATAACTCAGAAAATACTCAAGGAATCTCCACGAAATTTTCCATGTACGTAGTTAGTGTTGCTGTGCTTTCAGTAGGGTACTTTTTATATCGTGTTTATATCAATTTTTTAAGTTATTCTTATTTTTCGAAAAGTTGAATTGTTTTCAAAAGATGTCACTAGATGGCGATACTGTCTTATTGAAAAGCGAGGCTTCCGAGATTATACAGGCTGACCCATATCATGAAAAAAGTGGCGACAATAAAGATGGCGAAAAGAGGCAAAATTATCATAAAGCTCTAGATTAAGAAAGTACGGCAAACTTCGTCGTCTGCTACCAAATCCGTCATTGTTGGCCCAAATGGCCCTATAAAGTGAGTTACGCTTCCTCTAAAATTCGTCTTAAATGCATCCTTTTCGCAAATTTTCTTATTATTATCGTCTGGAAATATAACTGGCAATCAGTAAATTCTGTAACTATTGAATTTTCTTTAAATTTTGTTTTCAATTATAATTTTTTACATATAAATAATGATAACGTTGAGGCAGTTTAATGATAACCAGATTCAGTTTTTAGTTTATTTTCACTTTATTTATATATCCTTAATAAACGATTTACATGTAATTAATACATTTTAAAAAAACACTGTGTGTAGTTTTTGTAATTTTATTTATCAAAATATAATTTTATAAAATTTTATTAAAATATAATTTAATAAACTTTTATGAAATTAATTTTTATATTTATATCAAAAATTTCACTTTACCAATTTTAATTTTATTAAATTATAAAAATTATTAAATTATTAAAAAAAAAGTATAATTATAATTATAAAAATATCAAATATAATTTAATAAAATAGGAACTATTAAATTTAAGTTTTTGATTTAAATATAAAAATTACTTTGATAATTATATTTTGATAGAAAATTTTAAAAATTATAATTTGGAAAAACTAACCGTTTGATTACAAAAAAAAATTACAAAAAAATAACTACACATGCACTGTATTTTGAAATTTATTCGTTTATGGAGGTTTATAATATTGACGTAAAAAATCTATCCAAAACTTATAGTTAAAATTTTCTATATTTTTTTTCACCCAACTAGCAAATTTTCGTTATTCAATTTCATATTTTATATTCAAGTTTAATGATGAGTGATAATTAACTTTGCTAAAATAAGATGATAATAACATGGACGTTTTATTTCAAGTTTTGCCTCCACATTTCACAGACAGTTTAACCTTGTTACATTGAATTGTATTTTCTTAAAAAGAACTATATTCAACAAAAAATTATATTTTCTGATAGTCTGAGAATTGCACAATGCAACATTTCTATGACATTCGGTGAAGTTATAATATAAACGTACTTGCTTCTTATTACTTCTTCAGAAATTTTAACGAATTTATTAACCTCCAAGAAGCATAGATTGAAGGATTCTGAAATTTTGCTTATTCGGATTCAAATTTAGGATCAATCAATGAATATTTCGTTAAAAATTTAATAGAAATAAAGAAAGGGTCAAGAGTAGATACGGTAGTATGATTT
>JAHWFO010020083.1:245297-286878 GCA_023313115.1 Rhysida immarginata
CTACAGTTTTATTCCGATCTTGATAAAATTTCGCATACATGACCTTCAAAGCATGAGGAAGGTCACTGTCTACCTCAGATTTCGAAAAAATAATAATTATCGATAAAAAATCGATATTCATGGTTATGGCAAGGCATATTAATGAGAAATATCGCATGACCAACATTGCAAGACAAAGTTTTTGCAACAATGGTATCAACACGCAATTCACAAACACTCTGCACGGACCAACAATATATATCTCATGACCAACAATGCAAATAGAAGTTTGTGCAACAATAGGTATCAACAATGGTTTCAACACGCAATTCACCAATAACAATGAGCTCAAAATGATGATGCAATGATAAAGCAATCCTTTCCAAGAATTATAACAATGAACATAAAATGATGATGCAATATGGATAAGTTTCAATTTGTAACAATGCATAGAATTCCTGTTATTCAGGCTTTTCTTAGAAAAGAGGGTTCTTAGTACTTAACAATTTCTTGAAAATCTTTAAAAATGATCAGTAAATGGAGATAATGAAGAGTTAGCAGACTATTGAGAAAGAGTGGAAAGACGACAGAGGAAGCACTCCTTTAGCTCCGTGATGTATTGAGCAAATGGGAAGCAAGTAAATAGAAGAATCCGCGACCGCTAGACTGCACAAAGTGATGAATGGCCAAATTTTGCTTCAACACATCGAGAGAAGAGTGGAAATTGCAACAACACTAAGTATACATCTAAGGTAAGATTACGTGAGTAAGAAATTATTTAAAATAGCAGTGGCATTCTTGGAGAGGTCCAGCCATTGTGAGCCTTTAAAAAGATTTTTTTCGAATTTTCATTAAGAATTTTTACTGTATTAATTCTAAGCATTTTCATGTGTTTATTTTTAAGATTTTGCAAAATTTAATTTAATTTTTGGAGATTGTTCTGTTTACATCCAAGTGTAATTATCCTGGGCAACGCCGGGTACCTTTGTTAGTATATATATAAAGAAGGATGTTTGTTTGTGGGTTTGTTTGTTTGTTTTTTATACAAATCTACACTTTTATTCCGATCTTGATAAAATTTCGCATATATGACCTTCAAATCACGAGGAAGGTCACTGTTTACCTGAGATTTCGAAAAAATAATAATCATTGATAAAAAAATCGATATTCATGGTTATGGCGGGGCATATTAATGAGAAATATCTCATGACCAACAATGCAAATAAAAGTTTGTGCAAGAATATGTATCAACAACGGTGTCAACACGCAATGCACCAACACTATGCAAGGATCAACAATATATGTCTCATGACCAACAATGCAAGGCAAAGTTTGTGCAATATAGAATTCAATGCATAGAATTCCTGTTATTCAGGCTTTTCTTAGAAAAGAGAATTCTTTGTACTTAACAATTTCTTGAAAATAATTAAAAATGATCAGTAACTGGAGATAATGAGTTAGCAGACTATTGAGAAAGAGGGAAAGACGATAGAGGAAGCACTCCTTTAGCTCCGTGCTGTATTGAGCAAATGGTAAGCAAGTAAATAGAAGAATCGGCGACCGCTAGACTACACAAAGTGATGAATGGCCAATTTTTGCTTCAAGACATCGAAAGAAGAAAGGAAATAGCGACAACATCAAGTGTACATCTAAAGTAAGATTACGTGAGTAAAAAATTATTTAGACTAGAAGGCATCCTTGAAGAGGTCCATCCATTGTGAGCCTTTAAAAAAAATTTTTAAGGTAAATCAAGTCCCGGTATATCACGTAGAATGGATTTTTTCAGTGAAGAGGTAAATTCCTGTCTTTCGGATTTTTCTTAAAATGGATAGTCCCTTCGCTCTATATTGTAATGATTAAGTTATTACTTAACCCATTTGGAGGTTTAATTTAGCTTTTTGACGTTGTTCTGTTTACCTACAAGCGTAATTATCCCGGGCAACGCCGGGTCCTCTGCTAGTTATTTAATAGTTTAGATTTCTGATTTAATCTGTCGCTAGATGGAGGTGTGCGCTCCTTCCTATCATGCTTTCGATTTCGATTATTCGAATGAAGGGGGACGAGGATTTTTACGTTTAACTTCTCGTGTCTCTTTATTATTGACACGATCGCTATTTTCTGGACGATCCGTGACACTCGTATATGTATAGAGAGACTCGATACCCGTGCTTATATTCATACTTCAGTTATTATAAGCCTTATTCCGTATTACTGATATACAAGGGTTATTCGTAAAGTAAAGTCCGTTTTGTAATAAAAACAAAACTACTATATATATTTTCAATTTTTTTCTTTTTAAGTTTCTATGTACCTTTAACTGTTATTCCACATAGTTTATTTAAGCACTTGCCGTAGCGATCAATGTACAGGGTGTTGCAGATAAGTATAGGGCAGTATAACGGGAAGCCTACCCGCTCGATTGCAGGGGCCGGCTTGGTCGATTGGCAGAATGGAGGGAGACGAAGTTGGCCTGCAGCAGCCAGCAGTTTCCACAGTCGGGGAGGGTGGGGTGAACGTCAAAACTGTCATGTTTTTGTCGTTCTTGTTCCCTTCATTTGTAGTACTTAAACTCGCCCCTGCAATCGAGCAGGTAGGCTTCCCGTTATACTGCCCTGTAGTTATCTACAACACTCTGTACTTTCGCATGATCACTTTATAGAAGCTGCTGCCGGTGAAGAAAGCCAAGCAGTTTTTACTTGTTCATCGTCGCTGAAGTCCTTTAGATCCCGGAACAGGTGGTAGCCACGGACGCGAGGTCCGGGCTGTAAGGTGGGTGGTCAAGTTGTTCCCAACTAATCAGATCTAAAGATAACCCGACATGCTGTCATCGTCTCCTTGGCTGCAGGACACCCCGACTCCGAGATTTCTGCATTCCTCAAAGTCGACCGTTCGTTCGTGTTCAAAGTTTGGGGAGAACTGGACGCTGCCAGTGGTGATGTGCCAACCATTTTCCAGAGGAAACAACATTGTCGGCGCTCGGACCGTATCAGGACGCCGGAATTCATTCGTTCTGCCCAAGCTGCAATCGATGAGAATCCTGGGAAGTCCATAAAGGCATCGGGAGGGAGCTGCAGGTTAATGAGGCGACCATTCGATGTGTAGTGCATGAAGACCTCCGGTATGTGTGGTGGAGGGGACTCTGCTCCAAGTCTTGGCCCACAGCACCCAAGCATGGATGACCACGAATCTTCACGACCACATTCCTCCCAACATGTGGCTCCCCAGCTCCCCTGATCTCAATCCTTTGGACTATTACGTCTGGGGCGTCGTTGAGAGGGAGTCCTACAAGTATCCACACAATACCTTTGAAGCTCTCACGCCAGCTATTGTGGAAGCAATGGCAGAAATCCAGAAGACCCACTCCAATGCTGCCTTCCAGCAGTTCCGACAGCGTGTGGAGGCTGTCATTGCGGCGGACGGTGGTTTTATTGAATAACAATATGTATTTTGTAATCCTTAGTAATTTTTGTATTAAAGGCTCTATGGTATCTTAAGTGTTCCTTTTACCTGAGGACGTCGTTTTGTTCTCAAATACCTGTCGCACCTGTATATCTCATGACCAACCACACAAGGCAAATTGTGCAATATAAGTAAGTTCATTAAGAATGAAGATTCCATCCCAACGCCGAGTGCATCTGCAACAATGGTATCTTTCCCTTATACTTAATTCTCTAAAGCTCCCGTCCGTCTGTCTGCTGTCACGCGCCCTCTCCCTTCCTTTCATAACTCAGAAAATACTCAAGGAATCTCCACGAAATTTTCCATGTATGTACTTAATTTTGCTGTGCTTTCAGTAGGGTACTTTTTATATCGTGTTTATATCAATTTTTATATCGAAAAGTTGAATTGTTTTCAAAGGATGTCACTAGATGGCGATACTGTCTTATCGAAAAGCGAGGCTTCCGAGATTATACAGGCTGACCCATATCATGAAAAAAGTGGCGACAATAAAGATGGCGAAAAGAGGTAAAATTACTAGGGTAAGCATTGCCATCTGTTGTCATAAAACCGAAATAGCCGCCATCTTCTAAACAAATCAGAAACATATTAATTTGAATTCTAAAAATTATCTTATATCAACGAAATAGACATATTTAATTCTCGTTCACGAAATATTTTAATAGGTTTAATCAATTCTTCGTGCTTATATTACATGTAAAAATCTGGGAGGTAATGCCTATTTCGGTTTTATGACCCTAGATGGCAATGGTTACCCGGGTAATCTTGCCTCTTTATTGTCGCCATATTTGTCGCCCGTTTAACAATGGTTTTTTCATGATATGGGTTAGTCTGTATAATCTCGGAAGCCTCGTCGAAAAGTTGAATAGACTTTTTGTTTTTAAAGTATGTTATTAAATGGCGAGGCCAGACGGCGCACTTAAGTTGTACATTAGTTGCCAAATTCATGCGAGAGAGGGGAAGAAATCGCTTCTTCCATAAATATAGCAATCCAATTGTTGACTACAACAACAGAAATTGCGCGTTATTTGACGTATTAATATTATTATATTAACTAATTTCGTTTATAGAAGCAAAATGAAAGATAGACCCGGAAATCTGCCGCATACTTGAAGTGGAAAGGTCCGAAAGTGAGCAAAACACATGGCTAAACATGAGGGCACCTCAAGGTTATTAGAGATTTCATAGAGAGAGGGTACCTGATTAATAATTCTTTCACAGTCAGATCATGGAATGATAAGTTTATTTGAAGTATTTTATAATATTTCGTTCATGGTTTCATTTTCAATTTCGTTTCGTACGTATTTTCGATTTATGGTGAAAGTGATTCCCGATCCTTTTTCGCGGAAACTTTGAGGAATGGTTTTTTATTAAATACTCCTCGGGCCCAAAATCGTCAAAAACAAAGAAGCCACACAGCTAACAACATCACGGCTCACTCCTGCCCAGAACTGCCAAGACTTCAATTGGCTTCATTTTGTTAACAATTGGAATAAACAGCCCGACGGGCATATCAGACGAAGAATGTTTCATTTTATTCAATTTTTCCAGAATTTCAAAGGTCGTAGCTTGCTTCTCTCACGGTCAGTTATACCAGGGTCTTTTAATGGGGGTCAGTTATACCAGGGTCTTTTAAAAAACTACTCAACGCAACTTTTCCACCCGGGCAAAGTCGGGTAATATTATAAAATTATAAAGATCACAACTGATTTTGTGAGAGGTCAATCTTTGTAATAAAAACTGATACTGTCAATATGAACAATCACATTCAGGACATGATTCCAGGCTCTGTGACTGGATACAAACAACTTCATTGAAACATTTTCACGTTGAAGAGGGATGTTCATGGGGCTGTAAATACTTCCTTAACTCTCTCAATCTATCTATTAAACATCTAGACAGAAATAATTCATTACTCATAGTCTTTCTTTGATATGCTAAAAAGTTCAGGATCCAATATCGAATTTTCCTGGCCAAGCCCAATAGTACATCAAATTTCAGTACGAGCATTTTAAAGAATTCTTTCGTTTTTCTAAAGTTAATATTTACTGTATTAATTGTAAGGAATTTTCATGTGTTCATACGTATATTCAAATTCCGATATTGCAAAATTTCTTATCGCCGGGCATATCTGCTAGTTTAATTAAATAAATAAACTGAAAAAAAATAATTCTCTTGGTCTGTCCAAAACCAGGAATTATTGTGTGGTAAGATAATACTCTTAAGGGCAGTATCTTTTGAACGGGAATAGGTAGCCAGTTGAAATTTTCACAGAGTATGTGTTATTATGGCGGAATGTCTAACAAATAATAAAAAATGCAGTAAATTTTTGGGTTTTTTTGTGAGTTTTTTTTTTATCGTAAAAACAATTATACAGACAAGCGTCAAACTTGTCATGATTGTAGTTCAAACTCTAAAGTATTATAACCAATAATGAAAAACTGGCCAAGTGTGAGTTGAACTTGCGCAACGCCAAACATAAAATCTTTTTTCAGGTGATCTGTTAATTTAATATTTGAAAACTTTTTTGTTCAAAGCGCTTATTTTATAAATTTCGACACTTAAACTATTATAGATTATATGTCTATAAAAGCCGAAATCGAGAACACAGTACCACACCCTCCAGAACCTGGCATATTTTGGTAAATATGTTATATGGTAGTACGGAACCCTCGATGCGCAAGTCCGACTCGCACTAGCCCAATTTATTTTATATGCAGATGGACAGTAGCCTATATTGTTGCAGAATATAAATTTTGAAAACCATTGATGCTCCACTTTCATTTCTTTACTCTTCAACCTCTATGGTTGACACCCGTCATGCGACGGGTGAAATTTTTAGTATCCCAAAATCTGTGTGAATGTGAATGATTTGGAAACCGAAGTGGTGATGATGCGATGATTGAACGTTCGTTTCCAATGATGATGCAATGACAGGATATAGATAAGGAAGTAACCTATCGAGGAGGCAAAGGAGTCATTGTGTCTCCCTTGAGTTCCCTAAAAAACGTCCAGACGATTGGCGAAAACATGTGTGCTTGGAAGGAAAAGAGAAAGAACGAGTATTGGTCAGAGAAACTCTGCAGCTAAAAAATTAGCAAAAAGCTATCCGGGCGTTGGAGGGTATAAGAGCTTCTGCTAAAAGAAGAAGGATAAGAGAAACTTCGAAGGAAAGATGGGTGTAAAGTATCCAGTGATGTTCCCCGGTGGTGAAAATATATCATTTTAATCTAAAGCATGACAACAAGAGATTAAATAAAGTCCCGGGCGAGGCCGGGTTATCAGCTAGTCTTTCCCTTATACTTAATTCTCTAAAGCGTCCGTCCGTCTGTTTGCTGTAATGCTCCCTCTCCCTTCCTTTCATAACTCAGAAAATACTCAAGGAATCTCCACGAAATTTTCCATGTACGTAGTTAGTGTTGCTGTGCTTTCAGTAGGGTACTTTTTATATCGTGTTTATATCAATTTTTTAAGTTATTCTTATTTTTCGAAAAGTTGAATTGTTTTCAAAAGATGTCACTAGATGGCGATACTGTCTTATCGAAAAGCGAGGCTTCCGAGATTATACAGGCTGACCCATATCATGAAGAAAGTGGCGACAATAAAGATGGCGAAAAGAGGCAAAATTACCAGGGTAAGCATTGCCATCTGTTGTCATAAAACCGAAATAGCCGCCATCTTCTAAACAAATCAGAAACATATTAATTTGAATTCTAAAAATTATCTTATATCAACGAAATAATCATATTTAATTCTCGTACGTGATAAAATAGACTAAATCAAATTTACAATAAAGTACTTTTTTATAAAAAAAGAACAAAATAAACAAATTTATTATGATACGTAGTGCGGATTGTAATTATATAAAATAGCTGTATGTATCATCATTAAAAAGACTACAAGTTACTATATTAAACATTTAAATATCTTTGTACTTAAACACTTACTTATTTTTCCAAGGATACATATGCCTAGAGGAGTCATGGTTTTTACAAAAGTGACGTCATCATAATCAATTATACCCTGTGAAATAAACATAAATTTTCGAAATAGCATAAAACTAAAAGAAAAACTATTCCCGCTGCAACGTTTTGCTAGAAAGGGTTTTCCTATACGAAGAAATCCACAATATATCTTAGCCCCACTTAATTCTTCACGCAGTAGCACTTGACGATTTAAGGTAAGTAAGGGGTCCTATTTTGACATTGAGAAAGAGAAATCATCGTTTAAGTATCGAGCATCACTTTCCCCCATCATAGCACATGGCCGATGTTATTGGAATCATTTGTGGTCGCCGGAGTGATGCTCACGAGAAATTTGCTGGCTTTTGTGTTCGCACTAGTAGCGTATTCAAAAATTGTCTTAGTGGCACAAGCCATTGATGCTACACTAAGGAAAGTGAAGAAATGGTATGTGCTTTCAAATGCTTGCACAACGTTCATTCATAATAGACGTTACGAAGCCTAGACTTTTGTCCATTTAAACCATTGTTCCCCATGGCCATATACACTTAACGATTTGTCCCGGTGCTATGTGTCCGCGAGTTAATTCTGGAAAAGTGGCACAGTTTACGTATGTGTGGGACCAGAAATTAAGTTTAGCAAAAGTAATATGCGAGAATCGGTAAAGTCGGATAAGAGAGCAAAAGGGCCGAGATTCGACATTTCATAAACCGCATAATTCGTCCGTTCCGCATAATTTCGAAGAAGAACTCTCCGCTCCGATATCGTCGCCGTAGGTGGCTGCTACAATGCTCGGCCGCGGCTTCTGCCTATGTCTTCTACGCTAATAATTTTTCGATTGTAAAATGGAAGGAAAAATTCTGCGACCTGGATTCGAACCAGGAACCTCGACTATCATGTCCGACGTCTCTACCAATTGGGCTATCGCAGACACCCGGACAGCCAAGCTGTCACAAGGTGTCTTAAAGACAACCAAGTTGTCATGGTTGAAAGCCCAATGGGAGGCGGGCTCCTGGCTCTCAGATCGCGAATTTCTCCTATCCAAACCATCAGAAAGATTGATGAACTCACAGATAATAATAATAAATTATAAACTGGAGATTGTCTCCAAACACAGGTAATAATTTTTCGATTGAAAATTGGAAGGAAAAATTTTTCCTGGTCGAATCCAGGTCGATTCTGGTTCGAATCCAGGTCGCATAATTTTTCCTTCCATTTTTCAGTCGAAAAATTATTATTACCTCTGTTTGGAGACAATCTCCAGTTTATAATTTATTATTATTATCTTCTACGCTGCTCTGAGTTCTCACTTCCTACGGGCGGGTACGCCTCCTTCACTATGCATTTCCTTGCTTGCTTAGGCCTCGCCCCAAGGTAAGTGGAGGGTTCCATGACAAATCAGAACATGACAATTCAGAACATCACTAATCAGAACGCTGATAAATCAGAACTATGACATATCAGAAACAGAACGTAAATTTATTCATATGTATGGTATTAATTATTTATTAAGTTTTATTTATTTATTTGTGAAATACTTTGAATTTAATCATTAAACGAATTTAATCATGAAAATATGGACTATGAAAAAATACAACAAAGTAATCACTGCAGATTGGCCATTCGACGTAAAAATCTCAATTTGTCTTCTTCAGCATGATATTCTTGCACAATTCTTGCTAATCTAATACTCAGGGTCTCGTACTTCTTTTTTGTTACTTCTGGGCGACCTGTCTGGGCATTGGCTAATAATAATAGCTGGTAAGCTATGTCTCGTTTTAATCCATCGAATAGGTGCCAAATGCTTGGGTGGCTACAATGAAACAGTGAATTTAAGTTGTTGTGAAAACCTTCACAATAATTTGTAGTCTTAGGACATCTTTCAGCAGCAGCCTCAAAATGATTCCAAATTGTTACTGGGAATAGAGATGATCTTCCTGCAGCTCCTTCGATTTAGGTAGAGAAGAAATATGTGAGAATCTCATTGTAGCATTGCTCATCCGGAAATGCGGCAGCTAGTTGGTCAAAGACAGTTCTTACTTCAAGTATTGGCACAAAAGAGAGAGCAGGTAGGGACTTCAGTTTCAACTTCACGTTTATATCAGACTCGTACGCTTCCTTTAAGCCAACACTGTTGATCTTCCTAATAACGCTCTGGTATCGTGGCAGTGTTGTGGGACCTCTCCAATGATATTTTCTCCCTGTGTCCTCTCTTCAGCTCACCTTAAATAATGTTATTAAATAAGGTTCTGATTAGTCATACTTCTGAATTGTGACAGTTCTGATTAATCATTGTTCTGTTTTATCTATGTTCTGATATGTCATTGTTCTGAATTGTGACAGTTTTGATTTGTCAGGTTCTGATTTGTCATGTTCTGAATTGTCCGGTTACCAAGTGGCTCCTAGCGACTTTTGGTTGTTTCCAACGATGAAGGGCACTCTCCATAGTCGCACATTCACTAACCGCGCCTCTATTGCATCAGCGATTTTTCAGTGGTCAAAACAGACTCCTAAAGAAGCGTTCGTATCGGCCATAGAATCATGGCGTCGCCGTTTTGAAAAATGTGTACAGCTGCAGGGAGATTACGTCGAGAAGTGACACAAGCTTCACAGTTTTCGTGTGATTAGTTTGTGAGAAAAAAAAAATTGGAAGTGTTATAACTTGAATGCACCACGTGCTGGAGACTGACGCAGAACTATCAATTTTTATTAAAGGTGATATCTAGTCTAAACACCATTGTGCTAATCAATTCTTCAGTCAGAATCACACATCTGTTTATACCGTTATGCAAATGAGGGTCGTTGTTATTGGCAGCTCCACGTTTCGCCCTGGTGGTAGGGGGAAGGGGAGAACGACATGTTACTATCATCAACACCCCTTCTCCTTCCTCTGAATAGCATACCTTCTTTAACTTTAAAGCCATTTGGTCCACCGATCACCCCGCTACAGGATTATGAATAGGAATACTTTCATTTGAATCAAACTGTATTGTATGTAGACCAATGACATCCATAATAAACAAATCATCAAATGCGTTTTAAATGGAATAGTTCAGTTATTTGCAGAATCCATAATTACACTTCACCCATATATTCCATACACACACATACATAAAGACGGAGGACAGACACACAGAAAGAGATAGCGCCCGAGAAAGAGAGAAAGAGAAGGACGATATTTACAACTTAAACTGACCTTAATGAAATCCTTTTCTAATTTTGTTAGATTATTTCTGTTAGCCCAGGGTGTCAGCTTCATTCCTTTCTTCAATGAACTTCTAATAGAAACAAATTCGAAAATAGGGTCTGTGTTTTCCCATACTTCCTGAAGGTCTATTCCAGGCACTCCTGTTAACTTTCTAATTGAAAAGATTCCTTTGCAAATAATTTTATCGTTATCTTGATAATCGCAATTGTTCTTCGTCATCATTTCTACTATATCTTTGGTTTGGGGGTTGCAGAGAGCAGTTCCAGGAAAATCAATGCTTTGATTTAGCAACAGAATAACGTCTACAGCAACGGGGAAAGATTTATAATATTGCAGTCTCTCTATACACTGGTAAATGCAAACAATTAGAGATAAACAAAAAATTAAAAGCCAAACCAAGCGAGAACATAGTGATCTTCTGTTTTCAAAAATATAGTTAAATCCCGGGATATCCGATTCAAAGGATTTCTGAGATTCTAAATAACATCGAACTAATTTCCTCAGTCTTCTTGATAAAGAATTTTCCTCTGGTTCCCGCGATGCAACTTTATTAAAGTCCATTATATCTTTGAAGCAATCACTAAGGGTACCTGCAAATAAATAGTCAAGTGTTTTCATTCGTAAATATAAACTACTTTGATTTTACATTATTCAATTAAGAATACCGAAAATCTAAATATCACACAAAAATTAAATTTCAAAATTTGTTAATGTGCGAGTTCAGGAATTTGTTTTGGTATGTTTCCTTGTGATACCAAATTTTACCTGTTCACCGACAGTAGAGTTGTGGTTTCTGAAACTGCCAATCATTGGAATACTTTTAGAAAATAAATCATATAGTTCTCGAAATGTCCATCATATAATGCAGTCATATGACGTGAAGTACAAAATTAGTAGAACATTCTACAATATTCCGCATTGTCGCTACTGGAATGGCTTCACAATTCATGGCTGATGATTTGCTCTCTTTCCGTAAATGTGGTGGGATTTTGTCGCCAGTAAAATTTGGTACTTACATAAGGATACGTAAGAAAGCAAATTCCTGACTACACACATTAATCTCCTGCAAGAATAAATTTAATACCTGTCACCGTTTGCTTACTGATCTATTTTAGAAACCGTCAATCTTTTTAGGATACCCAATACTCTTAGTATTGTTTGTTTTTAAAGTAATACTTGCCACGACTTACTTATAAAATGAGGTGACTTACTCAAGTTTGCTCCCTTGTTATATGGTTGTTTAGTGGCTGCTACGAGTGAAAGTGCATAGATTGTTGCTACTTAGCGCAAATAATGTCTTCAATTGCTACATGCTCGCAAGCGTGGCAGTCATTCTAAGATGGATGGGTTAGTTCCAAACCCAACCAAAAAGGAGCAGAGAGCGAAGGACTTCATAATGGCCGAGAGATTCATCGAAGAATCGTTGTCTGTACGGAGAGAAGTGCATTTCGAAGACGACCGTGACGGACTGGTCGCGAATGTTCCGCGAAGGTCGTGAACAAACGACGGATCTACCGCCTCCTGGGCAAATATATAAAGTCGTGAACGACAGTCTGACTGCTGACCTTAACAGCGGACTTCAATGTTTCAATAGATACTGTGCACAGTATTGTCATCGATACCCTAAAATGCGGAATGTCTGCTGCTAGTGGGCACGACGGATGCTGATTGATCACCACAAAGAGGACCAAATGGGTGAGGGCGAGTAGTTCCTACCCTGCATCCTTGCAGGAGACGAAACTAGTGTCACCGGTTTGAGCCGGAAGGAAAGCCCATAAAATGCAATAGAGGCATTCCAGCTCGCGTAGCCCAAGAAATTCAAATCACAACAGTTAACCGAAAAGGTCATGCTGATTGCATTCAACATGCAGTGACTCCTCTTAACTGGAGTTTAGGACCCCGAAGTCACGATCAATGCTCAGCCGTACGTCCAGCTCTGGATAATCTCTGCAAGGCTATCAAAAACAAGCGACCCGGCACTTCAGGAGTGATCATTCACAACGATAATGCACGCCTGCATGTCGCAACAGTTTCTATGGGTGCACTAGCCAAGAAGAAATGGTAGGTTCTCGAAACTTACAGCCCGGACTTGTCCCCTTGTGACTCTTGTCTGCGGGCCTTTGAAGAAATTCCTCAAGGGAAAACGATTCAACATCGATGAGGAGTACAGGAAGCAGTTAGGGCTGGTCATACAGTAAACCACATCTTTTTTCGCGGACGGAATATCCCGTATCCTCAAACAGTGGGAGGCGTGTTTAAACACCATGGGTGACTTCTTTTGAGAAACGTGTGTAAAATACTATTCATTAAATACTTTTCTTTCTATTTGTTTGTTTTTTCTGTTACCTGCCTTCGTATCACGTGCGAGAGAATTGTCGAGGATTTTAAGAACAGAGAAAAGAGAGAAGAGGTTATGATCAAAGCATCGCAACGAACGACGGGAGAAAGACAAGGGAAGGATCACGGGAGAGATCACGAGAGAGTTGTCGAGCGAGGAGGCAACATATTTTTCAGATACAATGGACGGGATGACGGAGCCCAAGAATATTTGTCCTACCTGTCAATGCTGAAGGGGTAGATACAGTAACTGAGATGGGAGAAGACGGACGGCGAATAAAACATTTCCACCCATGTGGAAGTGAAAGTTTGACGCTCTCATCCCGGAGGAGCGGAATGGCTTCCTCCTGGATATTCAGTGATAATAGTATTGGGACAACGACGAACAACTTTGCTGGGAGTGAACAAAGTGAGTGCAGCAATAAATTATCTCACTCCCAACATTTTATCAAACATGTCGGTGTATAGTACAACGCGTAGATTGTTTACTTGATGATATTTTATAATTTACTGTCTCGTTCCAGAGAGAGTTAGTTGCGTGCGTACAGAATCAACAGAACTGTGGTACACTATATTGCAGGGTGAATGCCTGCGGCGGAACTCGAGAATGTCGCAGTTTGAGCAAGGGGCAGACGTGAAGTTCTTCCAAAAACTAGACAAATAAGCTAGTGAAACCTTTCAGATGATTAAACAAATCTACGGCGACGAAGTTAGGGGCCGCAGTATTGTGTTCAAGAACACAAACGTTTTGGAGAGGGAAAGACAGTCTGGAGAATGATGTACGAACCGGTCGAGCAGCCAAGGTCCGAAATGAAGATCGGAGAGGTTGTAACATTCGTGCATGTTAATTGCCCGCATGAAAGAAAAGCTCCGTTGGCGAACATTTCATTCAGCTGACGAGATTGTCATTGCCACAAGAACAGTCATTCCAGCCAGTGCCTTTCAGAGGTGTTTCCAACATTGGCAGACATGCATAGCGGCCAACGGCGACTATTCTGAAGGAGAATGCGGATTTGTGTAAGCGTATGTCAAGGTATTTTCATATGTTACCGCAAAGACAACAGTCCACGAACTTAATGACTGTAGCCAGCGAGTTGCCTGTCAAAAATTATTTAATAAAGAATAAAATCTTGTAAACATTCCAAGGGGGAACTTTAGCAGTGAACGAGAAATACATTTATATATACTAGTTAAACACAAAAGTTCTTGCCGTTTTTATGTTGCCGTAAAGGAAGTGATATGCAAATGAATGTATAGTGTTGTCCAAAATCTGTCAGGGGGGGGGGGAAGGTTAGCCTGTTTAAATATAGGGCTGTTTGGCATTCACATCAATCACATCTCGTGCAGAAGTGAAGACAAATGGAGGTTTCGATAGCGATGGTTAGGTGTTGTTTGCTTTATGACTTCAAGGTGTAGTTTGCTTTGCAGCAGCATCAAGTCGCCTGTGAATGAACGTACCGCAAGGCATTGGTTCCAGAAATTCAGATCGGGAGAATTTGCAATTTCTGATGAACCTCGTAGTCTTGTGTGTCTGAAGGACTAGACGCCAAATGGTTCACTACGAGCTGCTATCAACTGGCCAAATCATCACTGGAGACCTGTACTCCCAGCAGCTGGAACGTGTGCAACAGGCATTGCAGCAGAAGGAGCCAGCATTGCTGAATCGCAAAGGGATACTCTTCCTTCAGACAATGCCCGGCCACATGTGGCGCGGGTGGCAAGGGAAACCATAGAGCGGCTTGGCTGGGAAACTTTGTGTCATCCACCTTACCCACCAGATCTTGCTCCAACGGATTATCATCTTTTCCATTCTCTGAACAACCATCTTCGTGGAAAATCCTACACAAATGATACAGAACCGCGAAAGGCACTCACTGACTTCTTTGAGTCCAAGATCGGCAAGTTTTATAACCAGGGGATTGATCAACTGGAGACAGGTTGGCAGAAGGTGCTAGATTCCAATGGGGATTATTAGGAGCTTTAGCATAATGGCTACTTATATGAATGTGCCCTTGGTCTACACGTTTATCCGTCCGGCCGTCTCCTGTTTGCACGATAACTTGAAAACGGATTAACCTTTTCAAATTCTGTTTTCTGAAATATGACCATCAAAGTCTTAGCTCGGCCGTATAAACTTTTCAGAATTTTTCGTGGACCCCTTCAAGTCAAATTCACGTCCTAAATCAGTGAGTGTAAAGAATACCAAGATAATGGCATATCATATAGCAATCGATTTGTCAAGAAGGAATACATTGTTACATTCTGTTCATCTATATACAGGGTGAATACAAAAGTCTGAACCCCCCCTTTTATTTTTTTAACCGAAGCAGATATGTCAATTTTGATGAATCCAATGAATAGGAAGTTGTGGGTGGCCTATCCTATGGTGCACTTTTCATCATCCCAAATATGCAAATTAGGACACATTAAAAATTTATCTCAAAAATCGTAAGGGATAGAGAAAAACACCCAATTGCAAACTTGTTCAGCATAAAAAAACAAACAAAACAAAAAAAATCATCCAAATCGGACCAACCAATCACCCACAATCACGTGGTGAACTGTTTGTAGCTTACAAACAGTCACACTCCACAAACAAGTTACTTCAAACAGTTTAAAAAAAACGTTAATCAACAAAATGCTCGATGTGACGACCGTGGGCAACATAACACAATTGGGCACGGAACCTAACTGACGCCAAAACATCGGCAAGCATGGCTGGTGTCACTCCTTGGCACGTTTCCTGGATTCGTTGAACCAGATCCTCCACTGAGGCGGGCTGCGTAGCATAAACCTTATCCTTCAGGTATCCCCAAAAGAAAAAGTCAAGTGGTGTAAAATCAGGGGAGCGGGATGGACAACGAACGGGTCCTCCTCGGCCAATCCATTGTTGTCCAAACATCTCACTTAGACGCTCGCGAACGACCAACCCGTAATGTGGAGGAGCTCCATCATGCTGAAACCACGTGCGCTGTACGAGGCCAATGGCAAATTGTCAATGAAGTCTGTGACTACCACGTTGAGAATTTCAGCCCGGTAGCGTTCTGCAGTCCGTGTACCATCGTAAAAATACGGTCCAACCACAGTGTCATTGTACAATCCATACCACACATTGATTCTCCAGTTCACTTGATGAGTTGCTTCTCGCGGACATCGTGGGATTTCGTCTGCCCAATGATGATGGTTGTGCTTGTTGATAACTCCATCCCTGGTGAACTGGGCTTCATCTATCCACAACACCTCATGAATGAAGTTTGGATTGTCATCCAGGCAGGTCAGTAACCAGTTGCAGAAGGCGGCCCTAGCAACATAATCCAATGGCAGTAACTACTGGTGACAATGAATATGGTATGGGTTAAAATTATGTGCGTGTAGAATGTTGAGAACAGTTCTCTGATGGCACCCAACATCTGCAGCAATTGCTCTGCTGCTTGTGTGGGGATTTGCAGCAACTGCAGCCAGAACTAGTGTTGTTGTATCCTCGTCGCCTTGTGTCCTTGGTCGTCCTCGTTCTGCATTAACATTCCCGGTAGCCTCAAATCTTTAAAAAATGTGAAGCATTGTTTGACGAGATGGATGGCGTTCGTTAGGGTATCTGTCTCGATACAACCTAACTGCAGCATGTCGGTTTCTCCTTGCCTCTCCGAAGCAGAAGATCATGTTGACCATTTCCGGAACAGTGTAGCTTGCCATCCTGGAATTGTTCTGTCTTCTGTGTGCTGAAACATGCCTTTTATTTGCTTTTCCGCATGAAAGTGAATGGTAATGTATGTTAATTTTTTTGATTTGCATGCTTTACATGGTGGAAATATCAACATTCAGTTTTCTTTGTGCAGTGTGACTGTTTGTAAGCTACAAACAGTTCACCACGTAATTGTGGTGATTGGTTGGTCCGATTTGGAAGATTTTTTTTTGGTTTTGTTTGCTTTTTATGCTGAACAAATTTGCAATTGGGTTTTTTTCTCTATCCTTTACGGTTTTTGAGATAAATTTTGAATGTGTCCTAATTTGCATATTTGGGATGATGAAAGTGCACCATGGGATAGGCCACCCACAACTTCCTATTCATTGGATTCACCAAAATTGACATATCTGCTTCGGTTCAAAAAATAAAAGGGGGGTTCAGACTTTTGTATTCACCCTGTATATAAAAGAAGAAACTGACTGAGTGATTGAGTGATCAACGCACAGCCCAAACCATAAGGCCTAAAAACTTGAAATTTTGTACAGAGGTTCTTTACAAAATGTAAGTGAGCACTAAGAAGGGGTTTTTCGAAATTCAGTCCCTAAGAGAGGGAAAGGGGGTTTGAAAGTTTGTTAACACATTAACTGGTGTGGCACGTAGCCCACGAGAAAGACAGGCCCTGGCGCGGAAAATTCACCTGATCATCTTAGTCCGAGTAACAATGTAATCTTCATTGTTTCCATCTTGGATTTTAACAATTCCCCCTATTGCATATTATGGGTGCGTTTACTTATTCGTTCGGAGTCATGCTCCGAGTCAATGTGATCACGTGATCAGAGTACTAGCGTCATGGCTGAGAGTCAACACAACGACGTAACAATCGAAGACTTTGATCGTTATAATCAATGACGTATATTAAAGATAGACTCCGAATCCTATTGTTAACAGCGGCAAAAAGTGAAGCAAATTGAGCCATGATAATTCTGGGCAGGAGTGAGCCGTGGAGTAATTAGCTGTCTGGCTGCTTTGTTTTTGAAGATTTTGGACCCGAGGAATTATTAATTCAAAACCATTATTCGAAGTTGTTCTGCGTACAACTGTACAAACAGACAAGAAAAAGGATCAGGAATCATTTTCCACAAAAATAAATCAAAAATACGTAACTAAAATGAAAATACGTAACTGAAAGACAATCGAAACGAAATTGAAATTGAAACCATGATCGAAAAATTGTTTATAAAATATAATAAAATACTTCAAATACAAAGTAAACGAAAAGATAAACTTATCACTCCGTGATCGGCGTGTGAAAGAATTATTAATCAGCTACTCGTGTTTAGCCATGTGTTTTGCATCATCTTCACTCACTTTCAGCCATGACAGTTCTGGGCATGGAGCTTCCCAATTTGCTTCAAGTTACAACAATAGGATTCGGAGTCTATCTTTAATATACGTCATTGGTTATAATCATTTGTGTGCAGTATTGCAATTTAGCCTTTTTTTCATGCGCTTGTCTTTTGTTGGACATTTTTAATAAAAATTAAACAATGCACAGCGACCATCTACCATTCATTTACAAGTCTTCAATTCTCTTCAAAAACTCTCATCATTATTCATTGGTGAACTTGTTATTATTTATTCTTGCTATTTGTTATTTTATCTTCTCCATTTATAAATGAGTATAGAATCATTCATTAATAAATAAACATATTATACTACTTCGTAAATTAATGTATAATGCACAAATTAATGAAAATGAGCTTTTAAATTGGATACTTTCCTGCTAAATTGGCAACACTGCTTGTGAACGATTCAAGATATTTATCCCCTCTTCGCAACTTCCGGAGGCATCAGAAAAGCATGAGCAGTGCCCATGGCACTTTTGGTTATGGGGAACCTTTAACATTAAATTATTTTTTATTACCAGGAATAATCAATATTATTTTTTTTACTTTTTATTATTTTTATAAAAACAAAGTTCTGGTCATAATTGTAATTTTAATTTATTATCACAGAGGTTAGGGTGGCCTTATGCGTAAAGATGGAACTGAGATTGAGCATATAAAAATTAATAATTATGCTGAAGAAATTGTCTTGAATCAAATTTTCGATCAATTTAAGCTAACTTTTCGTTTGTATCGTGCCAAGCCTACAACAATGGAATGATAGAGGCGGCCATGTTGATAGTTAAACAACGTATGCGCCAGCTTGAAGAAATAAAGTCCTCTCTTTTTTGTGTGGTTGCAACGGCTCCTAACAAGCGCGCTCGCAGACGATATCTCATTGTAACAAAATTAATCATCGTTGAAGTCGCAACTTTCTTGGCACTCTTCATTGTTGCGTCGACTTTCTCATTAAATTTTTTGACTCCGATGACTCCAGCTTGAAAGCAGGAGTTAAGGGAGTTAACCCGAGTCGCACTCCAAGCGAATAAAGAAACAAACTCCGAAAGACTCCAAGCGTACCCTGATGTTAGAGGTCAAGGGAGTTAACTCCGAGCGAATAAAGAAACGAAGACCAAATGACTCGGAGCAAATAAAGAAACGGAATCCGAATGACTCAGAGTCACGGGAGTCACTCGGAGTGACTCCAAGTGAATAAGTGAACGCACCCTATGTTGATCAGTTCCTTAAAAAAAAACAAAAAAAAACGAGGCAGCTTACCATTTTATTTCCTTCGTTTTAATGTGACCATTTTCTCGATGTCAGGTAGAATTATATTTTTTTTTCCCCGATAGGACATGATTGCATATTAAGCATTTAGAATCCGATCTGTGAACAATGAAAAAAAAACATATTCTCCCACTGCGGTTTAAATACTGGTTCAGTGATTTTATGCTTTTTAAGAATGTGCGCCATGTTATGTGAGACGAAAAACAAGCAAGTATCAGTAATAAAAGAAATAATGCCTCATTTAATGCAATCGCCCACTAAAGTCTATACCCACTCCCCTCCTGAGTTTTGGACTATCTCCTCGGCTTTGCCCGTGAGCTTTGTCCGCGAGCATTTTTTGTTGCACGCGGGCGACGTGCACGATTTGGACGACCCTGATCTAAGGTATTCAGTGATGCTCCCCGGGAGTGAAGATGACATTTTAATCTGAGACAGAACAATAAGAGGTTAAGTAAAGCCCAGGCAAAGTATGCAATATACGTAAGTTCATTAAGAATGATGGTTACATTCCACCTCTGAGAATTATAAAACAAAATTGACTTTGTTACAATACGTAGAATTCCTGTTGTTCGGGGTTTCTTAGAATTTAACGTTTTCTTGGAAATATTTAATAATGATCCGTAACTGGAGATAATGAAGAGTTAGCAGACTATTGAGAAAGAGTGAAAGATGACAGAGGAGGCAGTCCCTTCGTTCGAGCTACAGTTGGCGACATAACCGATAACAAAGCATACATGAACTCAACTCTTCAAACCAACAACCATATGGTGTTATGTCCTATAATAATCTTTCGAAGGATTATAACAATAATTCATATCTATCGAAATGCCTAGCGAAGAAATGAGTGAGTATTGGGCAGAGATGACAAAAAGTTATCCGGGCATCGGAAACATCTGAACAACTGCTTCGTCTATAGAAGGAAATTGTAGAATTACTGAAAACAGATTTATTATTTAACTTCATGAGGTTGTTCTGTTTAACCTACAACTGTAATTATCTCGGGCAACGCCGGGTGTCTCTGCTAGTTTGTGGTATAATAGAAGACGACAATCCCACTTTTGCGGGACAACCGAACATGGTTTGTACGGATTTCTTGTACGTTTTTTCATGAACTGTACAAATCGCACGCCCTCACTCCACTTGTTAGTTTGGTTATTAGCCGTCCAAGTAGTGAGCATATTTTCAATGTCTTGATTTGGACGTTCCACACTTCCTTGGCTTTGGTCGTGTTTCGGTTTGCCATGAACCATTTTGAGTTCTGGTCACATCTGTGTTATACATTCTAAGACTCGATTGCAAAATTCGCGTCCGTTATCCGAATGCAAAATACTTGGAGCTCCAAAAAGGAGGAAAGTATCAAGCAAGTTGTAGGCTACTTCATCTTCCCGTTTTGATGTGAGCGGTTTCAATACAACAAATTTTGTTAAGTGGTCTTGGTATACGAGAAGAAACTTAAAGTTTCCATCTGGTTGAGATTGGTAATCGATGAGATCCACCTGGCATCTGCTATTGAAATGCGATGAAATAATCAGCTTTGCAACAATTCCTTTTTTCTCACTTTTTTGTTTTTGTTGACAAGTTTCGCATAAATTCAAAACCAATTTTATTTGGGCTTGGGTTATGTTTGTATGAAGCGTATTTAATAGTTTGATCATTCTGTCTCTTCCGCCGTGGCCAATAAGCAGATGAGTAGAATACAATATGTCAAACAATTCTTCAGCATGGACAAACGTTTTCACATATTCTCGACCATCTGACAACGGCTCAAGGAGCTTTCATAGCCATGGACATTTGAATTAATCGATAATCTCGAGATGATTCTTTCTTCTTGGAAAATTTTATTCGGTTTACATCTTCAATTATGGAATCATACTTTTGTTTTGTCATCAAAACACTAATATTTCGATTCTTTGCTAAACAGGTTTGCGTAGAATCTGTCCTTCATTTTACTCACCAATTCGGCACGTGCTTGCATTCTTGGAGCGAAATTTACCTGCTTTAAAAAATCACGACACAAATTCCCGATCTATTGGAACCAGAGCACTGGAAAGCGAAAGCGGAATGTGCATTTTAAGTTATAACGTGTATGCGGATGCAGGAGCGACGTGCGGTGGCGAAGAGAGAGAAGGAATTCGAGGCTACGCGTTGTAGCAGTGGGGATGTACCCGTGTTGAATTAGAGAACTAACCTTTGCACTTTAACGAGTGCGTAGTAGGTAATGTGCACATTACCTAGGTAAAGTCCTGAAAACTATTATCTTGGAAATGATTCCGTAGTTTAACGGATCGGCCTAGTTAATCTGCACATTACCTAGGTAATGTGAACATTACCGGCTTTCGAGCTTTAACGGTAACATATACACTGTTTACAAATACGTACATTTCATTTGTTGCGATGCAGAAACAGAGCAATTTATCAGACGTATAAATAGGAATTATTATTGACTTTCGGAGCAAGGTGGCATCAGTTAAGAAACTGCGGAGTTTGTGAGTTGTACGCGTGTTGCTGTGGTAATAGTGTACAGCGCATGGCAAAATGCTACAATAGAAAATAAGCGACGTGAAAATTGTGGTGCTCCACGATCTATAGATAAAAGAGGGGAACGGCGGCTGCGGCGGTAATTTCGCGTGAATTGACATGCTACAGTGAAGCAACTTACTGCGCAAATGAACCGGGGGTGTCACGGTCCGTTCAGAGGCATTGTAGAACAAGTATTTCTATTCCACGAGAACGGCCGTGACATCAGAAGTAAATGCTCACGAAATCCGAGTGGAATACAAATGGCATGCGGGGAAGCCGCCACAAGGCAACCCCGATGAAAAGACTTCCTCTTACCCGGCGGGCGAGAATAGATTGATCGGGAAGTGGGTTAACGGAAGAAAAAAAAGAGGAAGTTGACGAGTAAAGTTACTCAAGATAATGTGGAAAAGGTTCGAGCCGTGGAAAGAGTTCCTAACGAAAATAGTAAACTGAAAAAAAAGGAAACGATTGTGGAATCGCAGGCATAGATAGAGAAGCTGCAACCGCTAGTCGAATCGCCAGATGCAATGTTCCGTTACAGTCGCAATAGAATCAGCTAGTGTATTGTACGAACTTCGTACTAAATTACAGTCGCCATGGAATTAAACAGGTGAGTTATTACGCTCTAGAATTTTTTTTTTCTTACGGAGTCCAAGTTAAGTGGTTCTCTATAGGCGTTGTGTTGGTTAAGTGGTTCTCTATAAGCGAGCTCCTGTGCTCTTAAATTGTGGTTACGGACTATATTTCGTCCAAGATACATTGCTATTTTTGTGGTTTGAATTATTAAAGTGGACGAGCTATTGGGCCCTTATATAAATGAAGCAACGGACGATGTTCGTATGAAATAATTATTTTTCAAAGGGAATCTTAATCCAAATTCCTTCGACATTGTGTTACAGCTAGCCGGTTTAAGTGTGTTATTATATATTTGCTATTATTAATTGGAAAGAGCTATTGCGCTCATAACTTATAGTCTCTGCGAATCAAATTAATTATAGTGCCCGGCACGAAAGAAAAAGAAAACTGGCGCATGCGTAAATGAAAAAAAACTTGTTCAACCAATCAGAAATGAACAATAAATTGGTAATTCTAACTTAAACTCTGGATTCTAGTCTTAACTAATCCAGCTTAACCTTACCTAAATAACTTGCAGGATGATTAAACTCACATACAAAAAAATATATTATTTTATACATAAAAGACTAGCACAGACACCCGGCGTTGCCCGAGATAATTACAGTTGTAGGTTAAACAGAACAACCTTATGAAGTTAAATAATAAATTTGTTTTCAGTAATTCTACAATTTCCTTCTATAGACGAAGCACTGTTTGTGATGGAATCCCTGTTTTAAGACGCTGATTTTGAAAGCACTCTCTGTGATGAACCCTGGTTTTAAGACGCTTAATGACATCTTAAAACCAGGTCATTAGCAGTTGCTCAGATGTTCCGATGCCCGGAAAACTTTTTGTCATCTCTGCCCAATACTCATTCATTTCTTCGCTGGCATTTCGATAGATATGAATTATTGTTATAATCCTTCGAAAGATTATTATAGGACATAACACCATATGGTTGTTGGTTTGGTAGAGTTGAGTTCATGTATGCTTTGTTATCGGTTATGTCGCCAACTGTAGCTCGAACGAAGGGACTGCCTCCTCTGTCATCTTTCACTCTTTCTCAATAGTCTGCTAACTCTCCATTATCTCCAGTTACGGATCATTATTAAATATTTCCAAGAAAACGTTAACTTCTAAGAAAAGCCGAACAACAGGAATTCTACGTATTGTTACAAAGTCAATTTTGTTTTATAATTCTCAGAGGTGGGATATAACCATCATTCTTAATGAACTTACTTATTTTGCACACTTTGCCCGGACTTTACTTAACCTCTTATTGTTCTGTCTCAGATTAAAATGTTATCCATTTTCACCCCCGGGGAGCATCACCGGATACTTTAGACCAGGGGCGTCCAAATCGTGCACGCCGCCCGCGTGCAACATAAAATGCTCGCGGACAAAGCTCACGGGCAAATCCGAGGCGATAGTCCAAAACTCAGGAGGGGAGTGGGTATAGTTTTCCTATTCAGTGTTGCCAGACTTTAGGGGGGGCGATTGCATTAAATGAGGCATTATTAAGTACCGAAAGGTGCTTTATGCTATCAGTGTGGGGAAACGTGTCTGTCTGTCTGTCCGTAACTCTAACTCCTCCGAGGCTATGAGAGATTTTCAGTTTTTGTCAGTCGATGAATATGGTTCCTGACACGAAACAATCACAATTATTTTCTAAATCGGTTCATTGGCACATGCACAAACGGTACCTCAATTTTCCCGCCAAGCAATTTTCAATAGGAAGATATATTAAGTAATATATCAAACAAATCGTAACGACGAGATAGAAGCGGATATAAAATACTGTTTTCGCCAACTGATAAATATGGTTCAGGAAATGAACCATTTTGATGAAGGTTGTAATCGAAACAAAGGTGCTCTAATGGTACCCTTATGACACCCTCAAAAAATTTCAATCATAAGATATGGCATGTAATATATCAAACAAATTGGGATGATGTATCATCAATGAATATAACGTAAAATTACTGATAGGCGAAATTGGTTTCAAGGAACCTGGTTTAGTGGAACCATTATGGTTCATGGGAACTATCACGCTAAAATATGGTATGTAATATATCAAACGACTTGGAATGATGTGTCATGAATAAATATAACGTAAAATTAATGATAATCTAAATTGGTTACAAGGAACCTGGTGTAGTGGAACCATTATGGTTCATTGGAACTTTCAATACTAAAATATGGCATGTAATATATCAAATGACTTGGAATGATCGGCCTCGGTAGCTCAGGGGCTGCGGCGAGGATTTTTTCAGGGGGAAAATCCTGAGATCACGCACTTCCTCCGGAAGGGAAGTAAAACCGTTGGTCCCGTGTAGTCGTTTGCCAGCTGCACGTTAAAGAACCCTTGCGAGGCAAAATTTGCGGCGCCTATAACGCCGTCCTGAAATGACCATGGCAGTTGAAAAGGACGTTAATACCAAACAAACCAACCAACCCAACCGACTTGGAATGAGGTGTCATGAACGAATATAACATAAAATTAATGATAGTCCAAATTGGTTTCAAGGAACCTGATTTACTGGAACCATTATGATTCAATGGAACCATTATGGTTCATTGGAACTTTAAATGCTAAAATATGGCATGTGATATATCAAACAACTTAGAATCAGGTGTCATGAATGAATAGAACGTAAAATTAATGATAGTCCAAATAGGTTTCAAGGAACCTGGTTTAGTGGAACTATTATGGTTCATTGGAACTTTCAGTGCTAAAATATGGCATGTAATATATCAAACGACTTGGAATGACGTGTCATGTATGAATCTTCTTAGTCGTTAGTTCGTTTACCGAACGTCGTGACTCATTCATAGTGAACGAGTGTTAATGAGGCAAGTCCATTATGCAGTAGGGGCCTCTCTCCTTTCTGCATTGATGAAATAATGATAATGAAAAGGGACAAACACAAATATCCATGCCCTCGGCGGGATTCGAACCCGCGACTCGCTGGTTTCGAGAGCAGCGAGACCTGCGCCTTAACGCTCTCGGCCACCGAGCCGGCTCATGAATGAATAGAATGTAAAATTAATGATAGTCCAAATTGGTTTCAAGGAACCTGATTTAGTGGAAGCATTGTGGTTCATTGGAACTTTCAATGCTAAAATATGGCATGTAATATATCAAACGACTTGGAATGAGGTGTCATGAATGAACATAACGTAAAATTAATGATAGTCCAAACTGGTTTCAAGAAACCTGGTTTACTGGAACCATTGGGGTTCATTGGAACTTTCTAAGCTAAAATATGGCATGTGATATATCAAACAACTTGGAATGATGTGACATGAATGTATATAACGTAAAATTAATGATAGCCGAAATTGGTTCAAAGGTACGTGATGTAATGGTATCTTTACAGTGCGTCTCAAAAGTTTAGGATATCCTAAACTTATTACTCGTCAGCTCGATAACAGCGCCTAAAACTCTAGATTCGTAAAAGATACCAGTTTTATTTTTGGAGAATTTAAAGAGCTTATGTTATTGTATGTATTCACCAAATGTCAAACAATTATCATGCAAACAGAAATATTTATTCACATAAGTCTGAGACGTAGCTTGTCTCAAAATTAATTTTTTTGTTTTAAAAGATTGGGATATTGTATAAAAGGTTTTAAAAACCATCACTACCTGCAAAAATAGACTATACCATGATGCAAAATATTTAAATTAACAGACAAATGCACTTTTTGAGACAGGGTTATGGGTTTTACGTAGCTACAGTATGCGCATTTGTTCTCAACAACAAAGCAAACAACTACATGGGGAAGACACCTCAAGTTTCCGAGGAAGACAGAAACAAAATTATCTACTTACACTCAAAGGGTCTGAAACAAGTAGACATTGCAAAGAAAGTGAACAGATCACAAAACACTGTGAGCCGCATCCTGAAAAAATGGCAGGAAACCAAGAGTGTGCATGTGAATCATCGACCAGGTCGTCCAAAATCGCTAAACACCTGTGATTTAAGGACACTAAAGACGATTGTCAAGAGCGACAGAAGAGCAACGATTAGGCAAATTGCATCAGCATTGTCCCAGAAGATTGGGAAGAGCATATCCCACTCCACAGCACACCGATGTTTACGGGATCTGGACCTCACATCACGGATCGCAACTAAGAAGCCACTTCTGACGACAGTTCAGAAGAAGAAACGTCTGGACTGGGCCAAAGAACATGTAAACTGGTCACTGCTGATGTGGAGCAAAGTAATGTTCAGCGACGAATCAATGTTTTGTTTGGATTTTAATACCAGAAACAGAGTGTTGAGAACATCTCAGAAAGCTGGCCATCCATCCTGCGTCAATCATTTTGCAAAGTATCCTGCCAAGGTGATGGTTTGGGGGTGTTTTAGTAACTCTGGAGTTGGCAAACTATGTGTTATCAATACCAACGTTAATTCTGATGTTTATTGTGAAATGCTGGAAGGTTATCTGATTCCAAGCATCGAGTCACTATTTCCAGATGACGACTTCATTTATCAGCAAGATGGTGCTGATACATCGAAGAAAACAAAGGCGTACTTGAGAGATAAGAACATTCAAGTCTTGGACTGGCCTGGTAACTCTCCAGATTTGAACCCCATTGAAAATTTGTGGGGGATAATGAAAGGTCGTGTGAGGAACCAGAGCCCTAAAACAAAGTCAGAATTGGTACAATGTATTCGCGATGTATGGGGTGAAATTGACACAGAATATCGTAAAAACTTAATTTCCAGTATACCCAAACGTAGTGAGGCAGTAGTTGGTGCAAAAGGGGATTTCACGAAATGGTGAAAAAAATATCCTAAACTTTTGAAACAAAAAAATTAATTTTGAGACAAGCTACGTCTCAGACTTATGTGAATAAATATTTCTGTTTGCATGATAATTGTTTGACATTTTGTGAGTACATACACTAACATAAGCTCTTTAAATTGTCCAAAAATAAAACTGGTATCTTTTACGAATCTAGAGTTTTAGGCGCTGTTATCGAGCTGACGAGTTTGGGATATCCTAAACTTTTGAGACGCACTGTATGGTCCATTAGAAACTTACAATGTTAACATAGGGCTGTTTAAAAATATAGTTTAATGAATGGTTTAGTTTAACCTTTAGGTACTTGGTTATGTCACTCCTTAATGGTTTATTTCTTTTGTTACTGATACTTGCTTGTTTTTAGTCTCGCATAACATGGCGCACATTCCTAAAAAGCACAAAATCACTGAACCAGAATTTAAACCGCAGTGGGAGAATATGTTTTTTTTTCATTGTTCACAGATCGGATTCGAAATGCTTAATATGCAATCATGTCCTATCGGGAGAAAAAAATATAATTCTACCTGACATCGAGAAAATTGTCACATTAAAACGAAGGAAATAAAATGGTAAGCTGCCTCGTTTTTTGTTTTTTTTTACAATGTCGAATTGATGATTAGCAACTCGAGTTTAAGGAACTGATCAACATAATATGCAATAGGGGGAATTGTTAAAATCCAAGATGGAAACAATGAAGATTACATTGTTACTCGGACTAAGATGATCAGGTGAATTTTCCGCGCCAGGGCCTGTCTTTCTCGTGGGCTACGTGCCACACCAGTTAATGTGTTAAGTATAGTGCAACACCAGTTAATGTGTTAACAAACTTTCAACCCCCCTTTCCCTCTCTTAGGGGTTGAATTTCGAAAAACCCCTTCTTAGTGCTCATTTACATTTTGTAAAGAACCTCTGTACAAAATTTCAAGTTTCTAGGCCTTATGGACTCATTATTAAATAAATAAATAAATAAATAAATAAATAAAAAATAAATAAATTTAATGTGATTCTGTAAGATACAGGTTCATATGGTTCCCTTGTAAGTGTCAACTTGCTCGAACTCTATTGCCAGTCTTCTGTTTTGCCAATTCGTTTACGGAAATTCCTAGGCTTTGGGCTGTGCGTTGATCACTCACTCACTCAGTCAGTTTCTTCTTTTATATATACGAGGTCTGTTCAAAAAATACGTAGACTGACGTCATAAAACAAAATATACTTTATTCAGAAGTTACACATCTGGGTCCCCTTCAAAGTACTCTCCTCCCCGATGCACACACTTATCCCAACTGTGTTTCCACTTTTGGAAACAGTCCTGGAACGCTTCTTTTGTGATGTCCTTCAGCGCCTTCGTCGCATTTGCCTTTATATCAGGAATCGTCTCAAATCTCCTTCCTTTCAAAGGTCTTTTGAGTTTGGGAAACAAGAAGAAGTCACAAGGAGCGAGGTCAGGTGAGTAGGGTGGATGAGGAAGAACAGTGATCGAGTGTTTGGCCAAAAACTCTCGAATTCTGAGGGCTGAATGGGCTGGAGCGTTGTCGTGATGAAACAACCAGTCACCACTCGTCCACATTTCTGGCCTTTTCCCCCTTTTCAGTGGCAGTTTTTCCGAGTTTAACACAAAATTTCACAGCAACTCTTTGCTTGTTCAAGTCACTCATTCTAAAAATCCGCCAAACGAAAAAAACACACTTCACAAACAACCGCGTAGCTAATCAACCAATACTGATATTTGCAATCAAAAATTTGCCTTGTAATCAGCGGATCTGTCAGAAGATGGCGACACCAAGCGATTTTGATTGGGACCAACAGGGCCCGCGCAATTCAAACAGTCTACGTATTTTTTGAACAGACCTCGTATATTACATTCGCATATTACATATCTAAATAATGAAGAAGACCTTTAAAAATTACAAGAGTCACAAGTGACTAGTATTTTGGGACCACAGTCAGATCTTACTCAAGAAGACATTCCGTCACCACCACCTTCTAGAGAATCACCTATAGAAATACAAAAATCTATCGATAGTAATCTTAAACTGCCTTCGACACTGTTGTCACCGTTAATTTAGGATACAGTTATAAAGAATATTCAGTTGCCCTGCACTTCCAAGGAATCACCTCTGCAGGTTGAAGAAGTCATCATTGATTTACCCTCTACGTTGTTTGCTCAAAAGCAGCCTCAGGTGTTCACACATGTAAATCATGTGGTATGTTTGTTCACGTAATTTGTGGTGAAGTAGAACCTGAAGAGGAAGAGTTTGGTAAGAATGCATTGTGCAAGATCTGTAAAAATAAAATGAACCAGAAAATCCAGCGTGATGTAGCCAAGGAAGGTTTAGAAAAGCAAGCAAAGAAAATGGTTGCAGCTTCTGATGCAAAACACCCAAATGTTGATGAAGGTGTCACTGAGAATTAAAGTACTTGAAATAGACAGCAAAAACTGACGTCCGCTCAATTTTAGCTGTGGTTCTTAGTAAAACAGAGGATGGTTTATATAAACTTGGTACTACAACGGGTGTTTTAAAACAATTATATGCAAGATCTGAATTTACTGTTTGCAAAGAGATGTCCCAACTGCAGAAACATCTTTACGTGAAACAGTAATAAAACAATCCCTAGGTACTGCACAAGGTTTCAGAAGATGTGATTGCCACAAATAAATTTGCTTGTCACAAAAATCAATTGCTATGTAATTCAAATTGTTACCAATTTTTACATTGCGCTAACAAGTAGGCATAATTTCATCATGTTTTACAAATCATTTCCTTAATTGTAATACTTCTAAACCGTTTAATTCATTCTTTGTGTTATACTTTGTTCATTGCGTGGTTTTATCAACTTGATTCTTTGGATATAGAAATGTAAACAAATAACATTGTTTCAACAACTGTCAATATACAGGGTGATTCAAATCGTGTGTAAAATAATTTAAGGGGGGTATTATAGAGGTCAAGGTAAACACAAAAAGTTCTATGAACATGGGTCCGAATTTGAACGATAACTGAGATAAGAACAGAAATAAAAATGCCGCCACCAAGATCAACAAGTTAATAACTCAAGTTCTGTAAAGCCTAGATTAATGAAATTTGGAGGAATAACGGGGTACATAAGACTGTGTATACCGTTAAAATTTGATCGAATTCCAACGAGAAGTTTCCGAGTTACGCAGTCAAAATATTAACAAGTGCTTTTTAATACTCACAAGTGAACACAGTCTTATGTACCCTGTTATTCCTCCAAATTTCATTGATCTAGACTTTACAGAACCTGAGTTATTAACATGTTGATCTTGGTGGCGGCATTTTTATTTCTGTTCATATCTCAGTTATCGTTCAAATTCGGACCCATGTTCATAGGACCTTTTGTGTTTACCTTGACCTCAATAATACCCCCTTAAATTGTTTTACACAAGATTTGAATCACCCTATATTTTAATTACAATCTGCTGATTATTGTATAAAATCACGTTTAACTTTATGGGATAAAAGTTAGCATGTTTTTCTATTAGTAGTTTCTAGTATTACTGAGTTGATTATCTGAGTATTCATTTCAGCTTACAAATATGTTGCTGTTGTTCGACCAAAGATCTTAATTTCACTTTAACGAGTGCGTAGTAGTCAATGTGCACATTACCTGACTTCCACACTTTAACGGTAACATACATATTCACCCTATCTGCTGTGACACGTTATTTATTGATTCATTTATTTAGTGCATTCTCCGATGGGTTATTTATCGCTGACATCGCAAATTGTAAGTGGCCAATTAATGTAACTCGATGTTTAATACGTTAAAAGCAGTACGATTGCGTATACGCACACTTGTTTCATCCATCCTGCCTATTATTGGAAGCACCGGAGGAAGTATCGCTTTGGATTCTTCCGATGCTGGACCGTCTCATTCGATTGATATCCTTTATGCGTGGGAAACGCTTTTCCTTTAGGCCCATTTTCATAATAAGGAACTTCCAAAATTACTCGGAACGAGACCCGGAGATAACGCTTTACTGACGACAGTAATTTTTCTCTCGGTTTGGAATAATTGCACAACCAGCAATGCGTAGCTCGGTCCGTTAACTTTCCCTGCTATTTGTCGCGCCATTTCTTCAAACTGTATCGTACAATTTTTGCAAAATTTACACCGTCGATGTCAAAAAATCAATAATCATCACTTATATCTTGGAACAGAAAATTTCACCCAGAAACCCAGATTTCATGATACCGACAATACCTCTCAGGATAACTCGCACCAAAAATAATGATACAACCTTATGAGCCTATCATCAATCAGTTTCAAGACTGACAAGGGGACATTACAACCTCGGAATTTTAGTTTAATACGAGCCTTCGTGTAGTTGTAGTGTACCTTTAGGATGTTAATATACTTAAATATTAAGGTGCACTATTCAGCCAATTTTGAAAAAAGACGGTTTAAAGTTTCGGGCACCAAACATAAGGGAAAGTTTTCCTCCTTGATTGTAAGTGATCTGATAGCTCAGACGGCAGCTTGGTTGCTACTCACAAGTCAAAATGTGAGGTGGCGGGTTCGAATTCCAGTTGTAACATTTTTTTTTTCACCCAAATAATTATTCAATATATTATAGTTACAAATTTATTTGTGACAACCAACTTTTTCACAAAATTTTCCTTTTCTCAAAATTATTATACTTATTTTTATTGTTACAAGTGTCTAAAAGACTCACTTTGCCTTGCAACACTTTGCGGAAGAAAATGCAAGCGCTCGGCATTCACGGATATGAAATGTTCCAGTGGCTGTTTGGATAGCCTACAATGGCTCCAGTGGCTGTTTGGATTGCTTACAATGGACTGCCGAAAAGTGGGAAAATATCCTATGGAGTGACGAATCACGCTACAGCGGTGCTAGTTGAATGAGCATTTTTGGGTATGGCGAGTGCCAGGGCAGCTCCTTTTACCTGATTGCATCGTTCTATTCGTGAAGTTTAATGGTAGTGGGAATATTTTTAATCGTAAGGCGTGGGACACATGCATGTGGTCGAGGGCAATTTGAACGATGAAGCCTACAATGACATTTGGATAATCGGGTTTTTCCTTCGCTGTGGGAGTTTTTGGTAACCAAGATTGTTACTTTCAGGACGATAATGTGGGTAGGTTCTTGGGTAGGTTCTTGCAGCGACTCATATACCGGAAGCTGTTTAAAATCTCCCTTCCAACAATGAATGAAAACAACCAACACGACTTTTTTTTTTAATTCTAAAGCAGTTTAAATTTGGTGGTATTATCAAAAATAACTGAATAAGGGATCTCTTATTGAAATATTAAATCCTTTAAGTAAGTTAACATCGGCAAATATAATTGTCGTTGTCAGCATTTTCACATTGCATTAACTAATATTTTCTAAAGATTGAGAAGGTTAGATAAATTTTTGATTTAATAAACGACTTACCAATGGAGAGCAGTTTGTTCCTTTCGAGAGAATGTTACTAACTACGGAATCAGTTTGTAGATATAGTGTTCTTAAACGATTCAGTTTTACCTTTGCATTCCTAGAACAGAAAGAAATTGGATTTATAAAGGTAAAAAAAAAAGATGACACAATCACAAAAATATTTTTCAATAGAATTAAAAAAAAAGTTCTTTACGTGTTAGCAGCTATCGTGACATGCTTCATTTGAGGCTACACAGATCTTTAAACCTTCGTGGCTAAATTTTATTTGTAACTTATTAAAAATGTATTTTAATGGAAAACATATTTCATAAACCTTAAAGTTTTCTGGAGTCCTTTTTTATTATCTGTAAAAAATGATGCAAATAATATACACTGATAGTTCTATGAAAACGATCACAAAAAAATTTCAAGTCATGAATTTAAAAAATAGCATCATACTCTCCACCCCCTCTTCACTTTAAAAGCATATAACGATTTTTGTTGGCTCGTACATATTGCATTATTGCAATCTCCCTTCTATCATTCATCATTCAAACGGTGTTAAAATTCCACCCACGCATTTTAAGTGTATATTTACGCATGATAGTGTAGGTATACGGAAGACCATAGCGGAGTACTGGGGGCTCTCGGGGTGGGTACAGTGCTCCCTCTATATAACGACATTCTACATAACGCCAAATTTATAATGGGAAGTCCATATAATGAAGTTTTTTCCGGAAAATAAAACATTTATTTTATGGACTTGCCTTTATAAATTTGGCGTTATGTAGAGCCCGTTATATAGGCAGAGTTTGTATTTCATAATTTTTTAATTGTATATCAGTGATTTTCTTCTCGATGAGAAGTTAATAATAAACTGAAGATATACTCCAAACAAATCATAAATACAAAGGAGAAAAGGGAAGGAAAAATTCCTCGACCTGGACTCGATCCAGGGACCAAGCCCTGCTCTAGCACTGCTCTTACCAATAGAGCTATCGTAGACTATGAACGACCCAGCTGTTATATTGTGTCCAAATGTACTTCCTTGAAGTCACAAATTTTTCCTTCCATTTCCTCCGTTGTATTTACGATTTCTTGGAAGTTTATCTTCAGTTTATTATTATCTTTTCTTCGAGTTGAATTTTCATCAGTTTATTTGATGGTTTAAGGGTACCGAAGATTCCCGATTTTCGAGTCGGGGCTGCTCTGCTGATTGAGCTAATTTGTGTTTTCAAGGAAGTACATTTTGACACATTGTAATAGCTGGGCGTTCATTGTCCGCGACAGCTCAATTGTAAGAGGAGTGCCAGCGAGAGACATGGTCCCTCGTTCGAATCCAGGTCGTGAAATTTATCCTTCCCTTTTCTCCTTCGTACTAGTGATTTTCTTAATGATAACAGTTCTTGTCATCGTTTGTCACAAGGGGAGCTTGAAGAATAGAATTCATTCCACATTAGCAGTCAGTTATTGTAATATATTTGACATACAAATCCATTTGGTAATATTATCTTTTGATCAGATTATCATGATTAAATTCTTAAAATATTTCCTTCGAATGTAAAATATTTCTAAAATAAATAAAATGGTTGAATCGTAAAGTAGTAGAGGAAAAGATGGTAATGTGGCCACATGTGGCTAAAAAGGTCCCCCAGTCTAATAAATAAACTGTTATGTAATGCCATGTAGGTGAAAGATGGGATATCCAATACCTAGTTAACTAGTTGCAAAATTTATGGTATCGCTATCGCTTCCTGTTGATTTATCTGTCGCTAAAGCGCACGGTAGTGAGGAAATTTATTATCGTCGAATGTTTTTCCTTTTAATTATTACAGAAATGTGCAAAAGAGATTGTGCTTGTAATATTTATTTATTTATTGTAATCCAATACATCCATCCAGGGCCTGTATGGCCAAAGGCCGACAAGTTGAGTCCCTGGATGGACCTGGATTTACGACTGCTATATGATGGTCGCAGCAGCCGGGGGGGGGGGGTGTGTGAAGATCGTGCTGCGGTAAACGGCCCAGAAGATGAAGCGTGACTTCTGTTTCCTTCCTCTACTTCGGCAATCTTCCTTTTCCTCTTCGAATTTACTTCGATTCCGTGCACATGGCTTAGATGTTTGGCGAAGTTTGTAGTGTTTCCTCGTTTGTTTTTTTTGAGAATCGATTCTTTTTCGATATATCACAGGCCACTACTAAGTATGGTGGTCTTGTCTTCTTGGATTTCGTAAAGCTTTTGATCAGGTTTGGCACAACGGCCTCATATACAAGATGATTACTTGTGGTTTTTCGGACAACTGATTAGCTTGATTAGTTCCTTCCTGTCAAACAGGATATTATGTGTCAAGGTTGGCTGCTCCATGTCTAGCCCTTGTGACGTCAATGCTGGTGTTCCCCAGCGCTCTGTCCTGGGCCCTGCACTGTTCAACTTTTTCATCCATGACTTCCCAACTTTTACTAAGTGCAAGCTATATCTGTTTGCTGACGACGCGGCCATCATGACTACTGACCGCAATCCCGCTCACGTCATACCACCTTTACAAAAGGCCTTACAATTGTTCGAGAAGTGGTTTGCAAAGTGGAGACTTGACCTAAACGTTGACAAATGCAAGGCAATGTTCATTACGAAGAAACTTCGGAAACCACCGAGTCCTCTCTTCCTTTCTGGTAAAGAGCTCGAATGGGTTAAAAATTACAAATACCTCGGAGTGATGGTAGATGCCAGGCTAAATTGGAGTAACCATGTCTCCTATGCGATAAATAAATCTAAGAAGGCTAAGTTTAGTCTAGTTGGTCTTCTGGGGCGAAACAGCGCCTTTGGAATGGATAACAAACTCTTGCTTTATAAGGTGGTTATACGAACCATTCTTCTTTATGGTATGCCTGCATGGGCTACAATATGCAAATCCAGATGGAAGGATCTCCAAACCTTCCAAAACGTTACCCTAATGACTATCTCCCAACTTGACAGGAGAGTCGCAACAAATATTTCTATTGCTGAAGATTTCCATATACCACCAATTGGTAACTGAGTCGTTGAAGAAGTTGCTTCCGAAGATTAAGGATCATCCCAATCCTCTGGTTGCAGATATTCTGGAGCATCCACTCACGTTTAGAAGTTTCCTCAGGCATCGGAGGCCTCGTCACGTCCTGGACATCGATTTCGACATCCAAAAGACCATCTTACCCAAATACTGGATCTCATAGCTCCGTGTCCCTCGTCAATCAACAATCAACTTTATCGTCCTTATAGGAAAGGACGCCATCTTATCCTCTGGATGACTTAACTAGGTTTCATCTGGCTTCTTGCCTAGTTCAGTGTACTTCCCCTGGTTACTTCCTGTTCCTGGATGAGTATGAGATTGTCGATTGTCGTTGTAAATCACTCACTGATGAAAGGATCTTAGGCCCCGAAATTACATCTGAGGCATCAAAAATTATGTATTGTGGATTTGTGGTTTCGTTGCCCGGCTGGTTGAGGTAATAATTACTTGTAGGTAAGCAGAACAATCTCAAGAATTTAAAATATAAATTGGTTAAATAATAATTCAGTCAATACAACACAGAGTGATGAGACTATCCATTCTACGAAAAATCCGAAAAACAGAAATTCTAGGTGATATACGGGGAGTTTATTTAACCACTTTTTGACTTGCCTCAGATTAAAATGATATCCATCCTCATCTCCGCGGAATATCACTGGATACTTCAGACCCAAGTTTTTCTTGCCCTTGATGTAGAAGCTCTTATACCCTCTTGCTCTATTCAAAACTCCCGTTGTTCAGATGTTTCCAATGCTCGTATAGCTATTTCTGTTTTAGCTGCAGAGTTTCTCTGAACAATACTCGTTCTTTCTCTTTCCTTTCCAGACATAAATTTTTGCCAGTCATCTGGACGTTTGATAGGGAACTCAAGGGAGACACGTGTGACTTCTTTTCCTCCTCAATAGACGCTACCTTATTTATGTCCTGTCACTCCATCATGATTTTTTGCTCATTATTAATAATTCTTGGAAACGAATGTTCAGTCATCGCATTATCAGCACCCCAGTTTCCAAATTATTCACATTCACACAGAATATAGTCAAAATGTATTTTTATGAAATGTTTGGATCTGCTGTGCTACCAAATAAGCTAGGTGATAGAACATCTTAAAAATAAACACATGAAAACAGTTAGAATTAATACTGTAAAAATTCATAATGAAAATTCGAAAAAAATGTTTTTTAAATGCCCACAATGGATGTACCTCTTCATGTATCCCACAGCTAGCCTAAATAGTTTCTTAGTCACGTAATCTTACTTTAGATGTATACTTGATGTTGTTGCAATTCCCACTCTGCTCTCGATGTCTTGAAGCAAAAATTGGCCTTTCATCACTTTGCGTTGTCTAGCGGTCACCGATTCTTCTATTGACATGCTTACCATTTACTCAATACAGCATAGAGCTAAAGGAGTGTTTCCTCTGTCGTCTTTCCACTCTTTCTCAATAGTCTGCTAACTCTCCATTATCTCCAGTTACTGATCATCTTTAAGATTTTCAAAAAATTCTTAAGTACTATACTTTCTCCAACGATAGTTGGAGTGGGCTTGTCCAGTTAAACTTCCTATTTCAATTGTTAGACATTGTTTGCCAAAGTAGAATCAACAATGTCTAACAATTGAAATAGGAAGTTTAACTGGACACGCCTACTCCGACTTTCATTGGACTGGGTATAAGAACTCTCAATTCTAAGAAAAGCCTGAATAACAAAATTCTATGCATTGATACAAATTGAACCTTAGTTATATTGCAGAAATTTTGCCTTACATTGTTGGTCATGAGATATATATTGTTGATCTCTGCAGAGTGTTTATGAATTGCGTGTTGATACCATTGTTGATAACACTGTTGCACAAAATTTGCCTCGCATTGTTGGTCATGAGATACTTTCTTATTAATAAGCCTTGGCGCCATTATGAATATCGATTTATTGTAGATAATTATTATTTTTTCGAAATCTGAGGTAGACAGTGACCTTCCTCGTGCTGTGAAGATCAAGTGTGCAAAATTTCATCAAGATCGGAATAAAACTGGAGATATGTATGAGAAACAAACCCACCCACAAACCTACAAACAAACCTTCTTTATACAGAGGTTGAGTCAAAAGTAGTGGCCGATTCGGGAGGGGGGGGGGTTAGAGTTTGACGAATTTTGGGCGAAGAACATTTACCACAAGGGTAAATCGCAGTTTATCAAGAGAAAAGAGTGGGAAGAAACGTCAGTACGAATTTGAATGCCATAGACATTGTGCCACCTCCGTCAGCCAGTGTAAAAATATGGCAGAAAAATTGGTGATACGAGGGCTCCTTCGTCACTATTGGAAAAAGGGGACCAGTGCGCGAGTAGCCGCCACCGAAATTTGCAGGGTGGAAGATCAGGGTGTGATCAATGAACCCTCGCTTTTCGTTCGGAGACATGGGCCTGGAAGATGCGCCAAGGAGCGGAAGACCCAAAGAAGTGGATGACGCAGCCCTACGGCAGTAAGTGGACGCAAACCCAGGCAGCACCATTCGTGGACTAGCGGCGGACATCGGGACATCACAATCGAGTGTGATTCGACATCTGCACGCCATGAGAAAGGTCAACATGAGCTGCCGAGTTGTGCCCCACAAGCTGACGCCCCCGCCAGCACAACAACGGGTGAAGGTGTGTCGTCAACTGCTGGAAAAAATCGAGATTCTGCCACATCCAGCATACAGCCCTGACCCAGCATCTCCCGACTACCATCTCTTCCGGTCCATGGCGCACTTCCTACGTGGACGGAGCTTCGCCAATGTCAGTGAGGTTGAAGACGCCGTGCGTGACTTTTTTGCCCAGAATAACAGTGGTTTCGCGAGGGCATCCGCCAACTGGTTGATCGTTAGATGAAGACCGTCGAGCATGATGGTCTCTACTTTGAAGATTAGCAATGAGTGGTTCCTGTCTGGTGTCCATTTAAAAGTTTGCACGGTGATCGGCCATTACTTTTGACTCAACCTCTGTATACAAGGTGATTCAAATCGTGTGTAAAACAGTTTAAGGGGGTATTATAGAGATCAAGGTAAACACAAAAATTGCTACACTCACAGCAATATGCGGTTAATATGACCCGCTTGTGAGAGTCCTATGATTCTTCCAATACGACCCTTTAAAGAGATTCTTTGGACACATGTCAGTAAGAGTTGTTTGACCCGAATTGCCGAGTCGTCATTTTCGGGTTAATTGACTCGATTGTACAAGACTTAAGACTCATTAATGGAATGTTTATTATATGCGTATCATTGTACATATGTGTAATGCGATAATTATGCAGATGAACTGATAATGAGGATTAAGATACATGGTAGCTATTAATCAAATGAAATATATCAATTTCTTGTCGTTTGTAGCCGATTTTGGATTCATGTGATGAAATTAAAACATCTTTTAAGCTTTATTTACACATTTTTACATACATATTTATACATTTTACAGCCACTTACACATTTACAGAGCCATATTTACTCAAGATTACACGTGCATACACATATTTACGCAAGTTAATTTACACTATTAGCCGTATTTACACAATTTACACACATGTATACACAAATTTACCCATATGATACACAATTTACACATATAAACAAAATACACAAGTTTGTACATGTTTATACACCTATTTACACACACATTACACGTGTTTACGCTTATGTACACATCTGTACAGCTTATTTACAACTTTACATATTTACAAAAGTTTACACACATTTATGAATATATTTACACAAATTTACATACGTGTATACAAAATTTACACATTTGTATAGCTTATTTATACAAGTTTACACGTCTGTACAGCTTATTTACACTTTTATACGTACATGTACACAAATTTACACAAGGGTGTACAACTATTCACAGAACTTTACATACGTCTATACACATATTTACACAAGTTTACAATTTTGTACACATCTGTATAGCATATTTACACAACTTTACACACATTTGTACACACATGTACAAACATTTACGTCTATACACCTATTTACACACAGTTACACATGTTTACACTTATGTACATTATCTATACAGCATATATACACATTTTCTACACCAATTTTTTTACACAAATATACACACGCGTATACTGATATTTACAAAAGTTTACATTTGTATACCGACCTGTATTTGTATTTTATTCTCTTTATGGCCAAACTTCGCCCGCAGAAGATAGAACTTCTAGCTTGCAGGGAGAAAAAAGGATTTTAATGATAAATCTGTTGCTAAATTCTAAAATAATAATCGCCGTGTTCATAGAGTCAACGGCTCTTGAAGTGTAGACAACAGCAGGAAGAGGAACGAGCACCTTTTAAAAATCAACTAATGAAACGACATCTTTTGACTTTTCTACTCCAAAAACTTTAAATTAAGATTTTTTTTTGTAAGCCTATATGTTGCCGCAAGCTACGCTCAACTTACCTGTGAAAACCCCATGAAAATTCGTTAAGTAGTTTAGGAGATTAGCGTGTTCAACCAAACAAACAGACAGACAAAATTTTTAAAACAGTTCTTATTGTATTCTGTTTCACTCCTCTTCAATCACCGGCCCTTTAGATGAGTGAGTTTGACGCAGAGCCGGAGAGAAAAGGTGGAGAATAATGTTCACTTTTTCTGTATATGGACATTCAGAAATTGCAAAATTTCATCAAAAAAGAGTCCGAGCAACGCCGCGTATATCAGCTACTTCATAATAAATAGAAAAAATAGTCCTGGATACTTTAAATCGATATTTTACGACCAATGTAAAAACTAAGCTTTCAACATGCCAGTTTGTATGTTAATTTATGAAAACCAAAAAAATAATCCGAAAAAAAAAACCGGAAAACAAAATACAGAAAAATTGGATCCAGATAATTAAAAAACGAACCAAACAGACATTTGATCTCGTCAATTGCCATCACCGTACCAAATTTCATTATTCTAGATTTTTTTTTACTCGCGAAATACTGCATTGGAGTTAGACGGCAAAAATACAAAACAGGAAGCCAATCTTTGGACTCTCCTGGAGCCCCTCACAAAGCGGAAATTTCCCCGAGAACCTTCCTTCCGAATTTCGTTGCTTTATCTTTATTCCCCGCGAAGTTGATTCAAAATATCAGAAAATTTTGTGAAACGCCCCCGAAAATCGATTTTTATCAATTTTCGCACCCTTAAAATTCGAATATCGAAAATCGGAGAAACTTCTTTTTTGGAACGATAGCTAGAAACCTTCCTGCAAAATTTCGAAGATCTGCGTTTATTGGGGGAGGAGCCAAGCGACCGAACGTGCAAGTCCTTTCTGCCCCCCTGGGTGTGTAGGGGGTCCGAATTTCGAGAAACCCGGTCTTAGCACGCCCCTACACTATAAGTCCTATGACCTCACCGAATTTCGAGTTGGTGGCTTCAGTAGATTTTGTTGTGCGTTGATGAGTCAGTTAACCAGCTTCTTTACATACTGTATTGGTCGCCACGAAAAGCCCTTTTAGAAAATAAGATATATAGTATTCCCGCGCGAAAGACTTCCAGTTACTGTTGATGCTATATAATAATAATTATAAACTGGAGAATTATAATGTTCAATCGAAAAATTATTACTGCTGATGCTGTTTCACAGAATACTCGCAAAAGTCTTCATTAAACAAAGCAAACAACGACGTCATAATTTCTAACGCTAGAAAAAATGCCATTCAGATAAAAAATAGAAGATACACTACATTCCCGCACGACAGACTTGCAGTCATTTTTGATGCTGCTTCACGGAACAATCACAAAATTCTTCATTAAACAAAGCAAACGTCACAATTTTTTTAAAGCTGGCAAAAATCCCATTCAGCTCCAGGTAAATTGAATTTTAAAAATAATCTACAATAGAAAGGAAG